>DWPV01005173.1:0-12733 GCA_018251915.1 Urbanus proteus proteus
TTAAAATACACATATATCTTTTAAATTATTTTTTATTATTATGAAATGTTCATTATGAATTAATTTTAAAAATTGTTTTTATACTTTATAAATATTAATCAATATAATTTTCAGGTACTGTATAACTGCGCTTCTTTGAAGTTCCACTTGATATTTATGGGTTCTCTGTATGCAAAGTGAAGTCGAACTTCGGACGCAAGTTTATGCCGGCGTTGTCAAATGCAACCAACTTGGTTCACACTTCGATGGTTAATAACTCTTTACTATAATAATATTGTATGCTAATTTATATAGTTCAAGCAATGAACATATATTATCTAGTATATTACTAGGTATATGGTATTTATGTTTAAAAGAATCATTGATATAAAATATAATATTGAGATTTTCAATGCAAACAAGGACAGATTTATAAATATAATTGTGTATCGATATATAAACAATATTTTGTCAATTAATATAAAAAATAAACATGAAAAATTTTACTAAGAGTATTTTTTTTAATATTTTGAACAGCAGTGTTGAATTTGTAAAGGAACCCGAGTAGTATACGATGATAAGTTGAAATAATTGTGTAAATATGTTTTATTACCAATTTTTTGAAACTACAGTACAGCACAGCAGCGAAACTCTTAAATAATTATTCACTCATTTTTCATCATACTTCATAATCCTATCCTAATTATTATAAATGGGAAAGTCTGTTTATTTGTTTGTTTGTAAGGCCTTCACGCCTTAACTGCTTGACTGATCGTTATGAAATTTTGCACACACATAGTAAGAGGTCCAGAAAAGGACATAGAGTACCTTTCATCTCGAAAAAACGTACTACTCCCGAGGGATAGAAAAGTAACCTTTATACCTACAACCTACATTGATACTTACGGCCCCTTTGTGCGTAAATACTAGTACCATATAAAATATCCGTTTCACGTAAACTAAACTCCAGTATTGTACCTCGATGTTTCAATATATTCGGTTAAAACGACCATTAAACCAATCAACGTCGGTTCTTGGGGCCATTTAATTCTATGTTCGCTTAAACTTACTCCAATAATTTATAGAGGCACTTCAACGTACTCTATGCATGTGCAGTCGAGTGCTTAGCCTTAGGGCATGCTTGAGCAAAGTCAAATGACCTTAGCGTGCTATAAATTATTATAGAAACAAAGAATCACTGCTGGAAAATTACTGAAACAGGGAAAATGGAATAGTACTTGCATTATTTGCTGCAGGCGGTAACGGACATTTATTACGGAAAACTGCCAAAATTAAGTTCAGAACTTTTTAATTATTTGGTATTGAGAAATCGTAGATATGTTTTTTATGTCCATCAAACCAGATTGAGGAACTACTGGATTCCGATTTCCGCTCAGGCTCACCCCAGGACAAGCAGACCTCAATTGTACAACTCGCCTTCTACAATTGTACTTGTACTACCTTACCTTGGGTTAATTACATATCATATAGTCCGTAGGCCGTAGTAGCTACTTGCCATCAGCTGGTCTACATACTCGATTGCTTACTTTTTATTACAAATTATCTAAATACAAATTAAATCACTTATTATTCCCAATCATTAAGACTTCTAGGGTCCATATAACTCTGTATTTGCTTAAACTTACACCAGTAATTTATGGAAGAGCTTTAGTGAGGACGCCTGCAGACCGAGCCGAACTTGGCTGCTTGTTTACATACAACGATTTTGTTGAAGTAACTTGCTCAGTTACCGTTTGGTGTGAACGTTTTGTAGAACTCAACCAAAGTAATTTAAATAATGATAGCATAGTTATTTGAAAATGAGGTTCTCACTTTCCCTGGAACCAAAACCCAAGAATGTTTTTTTATATGATGGAAGTAGCAAACGAGCATGCAGTCCACCTTATGTTAAGTAGCCACTGCCGCCCATGGACATCTGTAATCGACCCAGATAAGATCACGGTCCTACCTGAGGCAAAACACAGATGTGTCGCTACCCCTGAGGACTAAGTTGGAACGCCTTGGATAAGTATGTCTCCCTAACCACACCCTTCAGACCAGAACACAGCAGCGCTACACTGCTGGTATAAGGCAGAAATAGGTGTGGCGGTGATGCCGGAGTCGAACCACAAAGGGCTTTACCACATTTTATAATGTATGAATTTATGCAATATGTATCTCATTTTTGGGAGATAATAAGTATTACTTTATGCCTAACCACACTATATGTATACATCCATCAACTAGATTTCGGATTTGACTGACATAAACCTTCATAGGTAAAGATTGACTTCAAAGGATATTTTTCAAAGACCTATTTCTGCCTAATGACACCAGTGTTCAGCGCTGCTGTGTTCTGGTTTGAACGGCGTGGCAAGGGAGACATGTACTTATCCAAGGTGTTCCATTAGTGCTTAGGGGTAACAAGGCATCTCTGCCGACCTCAGGTAGGACTGTAATCTTATCTGAGGTTGTTTACAGGTGTCCATGGGCGTTTCATGGGCATACTCCTTTGCTATTTCGATCATATAAAAATATAGGTATATCGAGACTCGAGACGTCGAGCATCGAGCGCGGCCGGTTGAGTGACCTCAAAATTGTATTCATAGAAAATTCATTACACATATTTAATTTCAATGACACGTAACGTGTCATTACTTCAGTATTCTCATTATATTAATGTTATTGGTAAATTATTTTATATACGCGATAAAATACATAAATGAAGGAAAATTTCATAACAATAAATACGCCTCGAGGAAATCAATTTCGATGCTTTAAATTAGTCGTTGACTTTATGCTTCTGTTTACAATATTATCGTTGATATTAATTAATTACTACGATATAGAGTCAAAGTAAAATATAGTCCATTTTAAATATTTTCAAAAATGTCACGAAATGGAAAACAATGGGAGATTGGCATTTTTGAATGTCTCATATCTGCTCTGGAAGATATGACCAGATGTACCATCATTTGGTCATATATCAGATTATTCTTTTTGAACGTCAATCTTACTAATATTATAAAGCTGAAAGTTTATGAGGATGGATGGATGGATGTTTCTTACTCTATAACTTAAAAACGGCTGAATGGATCTGGATGAAATTTGGTGCAGACATAGACAGTAGTCTGGAATAATATATAGGCTACTTTTTATCCTGGGAAAATGTGCGGTTCCCGTGGGATACATTTATTTTGTTTTATCACCGTGTCAATGTTTATTGATTTACTTTTCAAATGCAGGTGAAACCGCGGGGATCATCTAGTAATACATATTATGCTTTCACCACTTCTGAAGATGTTTAGTTATGAATAAGAAACGGCGCAAGAAACTCTATAATGTACTTATTATACGAAACGCACTGAAAAGATTTCCGAAAATTTAGTTTAAAAGCGACTGTAGAATTACAATCAAGTTTCAGAGACAAGCAATATTAGTAAGTGGATCATTTACATAAACGTCGACCGTAAATTATACCTTTCATTAAGTATGTGCGATATTGTAATGGTAAACCAAGCACAAATTAAATTATGAGTCTACGGCATACAGCACTTAAAATTTAGACCCTGGCTAAACTATAATATATGGGCGTCCCTTAAGGATCTTCAGGACAGAATTATTGCCACGCACATATTACGCTTAATGAAAAGTGAATTGCGTGTGTAATGAGAAATGGTAGGTCGTTTTGTAACCCTTAATGTGTTAATATGACGTTTATGATATTTCAAATATTCTCTTACATTTTGTATATGGTAGGTTCTGCCTGAAACTTAGAAATGATGTAGGTATAACGTTAAAAATAATTTAAAGGAGAAATGGCAGCACTTCTCAACCTTTCTCTCTTTTTTCGTAATGTAGAGTGAATAATATACAACGTAGGTACCTCTAAAAAGCCATCACCCTAAAAATCATCACGTCTTTATTGAACTAAGTTGTAATTTTCCATTTGTGTATAATTTGAAGAGATGAGTAATAATCATAGGCATAAACCTCTTCTAAAAGACAGACGATACATGTGTAACTGTAATTGCAATCATTGTAAAAGCCTTAGTAGACTAGCTACTTTTAACATTGGCGATTAACAACTAAGCTGCTTTTCGGATCTCAGCCTAAATTTCTTGACCTCATAAAATCATGCATTTTTTTTGTTGCCGCTTGCAAAGCAAGGTGAATTGGCTTTGGCCTTACGGCTCACGTCCATCGTGTGAGACATAAAAATGGGATACAGTCAATCGCGAAAACGCTTGTTTTTCAATCTGCAAATATGATAAAACATCATTTTTTTTATAATAGGCTTACGTTTTCAAATTCAAAGTTGATTCATATTGAACACTTTTTGAACGTTTGGCTGCGATCTTACTTTTTGAGTGAGATGCAGTCAGGATGTAGCACGATTGACCAGAAGAGGCCTATTCATCCTTATCTTATTGAAACACTAACCAAAACACGAATCGCTGATGCAAAAGTAGCATGTCTGCTAGAGCCGTTAAACCCACTCCCATCTTCGACCATTCAGAAACGCAATGTCTGACATTTAAACGTGGCGTTCAAGCTAGACGTTTCTAAACCATTTACGATCACCTGAGGACTGAATTGGAATGTCTCATGTACGATTTGACACAATAGGCAATGCGCCTTAGCTTCGTAACATCTACGGTTCGTGACATATTGCTTACTACGAGCCGTTTAAATCTATTCGGTTCCTGTAGGTAGTTAACTCGAAGTCACGTCAAGTTAAATACGGTTGTAAGCGGTAGGTACCTTGCTGTGGTTTGTGGTGTTTCGATGTTGCCATTAACGAGCGTATAGAATAGATCGTTCATTTGCAATGGATTTTAGACTACACGTTTCACAAAATGATTACAGACGTCATTTTGAGGAAAATATGACAATCTGTTAACGTTTTTTAAAATATATCTTAATAAACAACTTTTGTTTTACTTTGATATGTTTAAATCAATAACATTATTTCCACTGTCGCACCTACTTCAACATTAGGTAAATTAGTTCTTGCGTTTCAATGGAAGAGTACCTATATGTAGTTGTCGGTTCATGTAAAGCAAAAATTTAGTTCTCGAGACAAGCAACGCGTTATACCTTGTTCTTCTTATTGATTACTTGGACATTACGAAAGAGATCATTAATGTATTGTAAACATCTCAAAGTAAAGAATACAGAAGTTTTTATTCTCATTACTTAGATATAAAATAAACTCTGTTCGTCTATTACTTTAATCAACTTAACGGATTTACTACACTTTTATTAGAGCATAAGGTGTGAAAGAAATCTATATAGCTCTCAGAGTTAGCTAAAATGTTACCAATAAATATTCAGGATAAGTGTTTTCGAAATAAAACCGCTGTAGGCGTTACGAATTTTTCATTAAAAGAAAATTGAAATGGAAGGGTCAAATTTACAATCAATTAAAAAATCACTTAATGATGTTATTGTTTCTTTTTTTCACAATAGGCTTACTTTTGGCTGCGATCTTATTTATTGAGTGAGATGCAGCCAAAATGTAGCTTGCCTACAAGAAGTTTAGTCACCCTTGTCTTTAAGAATTCCAGATTGCATGTATCGAGCAATAATGAAGGCGGGAGTAAATTCTACTCTTTGGCGGTTCGCAGCAAAAACAAGATACTGAACAAGAGGAGCATCAACCAAGTATCCGTGGTATCCCGCGGTCGCAACCCCTATGTTCCTCTGCTACGCTCGGTTTAAAACCTTTAATAAATCATCTTGTTAAAAAATCACAAACACTTCAATTATAAAACACTTAGGCGCAAAATACACAATTCCTAAACAGCTTAAAGAAATTAAGGTTGAATTGGAAACGTACAAAACAAGCAAAGTCCTAATAACGGGCGAAATTTTCTAAAATCAATTTACCTACAAGAAACTTTACCAAATATTGAAATGTCGAGTTCCGGAACTCGGGGATTTCTTGATTATTCAATTCGTTATAATGTAATGGAATTTTCCCGCACTTGTACTCTTAGATATTACGGAGTTTGAGATAAATAATATAATCAGTGTTATTGCTAGATTCCACAGGCGAAGTAATATTCTATTCCAAATTGTTTGAAGAATTATTAAGTATATTAAGATATATTTTTATAAGAATTTAAAAGCTGAACTAAAAATAAATTTACAAATAAACCATAAATCTTCACTTTCCGTATTTAGAGGTTTTTTTAAATAGTGATTGGTTGTTGAACAAAACCTTTTTATTTCCAATTCTACTCCGTTTTTTCATGCGCTATCTTCTCGATCTAAAGTCATTAGCTATAAAAACAAGCAAAGAGCGCCCATGCGTCTAGACACTTTATAAATATAAAAGCTATGAATAGCAATAAATTTTACATTAAAATATAACTCTTAAGTATATACGAGTACTTAGAATTTTTAATAGAATATAATGAAACTATTTTTAAAACTATTATAATAGTGGCTACAATTTATCTTTAATACGTAAGTTTTAGCCGCATCATTGCCAAGTAGTCTTAAATAACACCGCTTCTCTTCCCGTGATGTCTTAAGGTCGCTAAGGGCTAAAAACCAATATGGGCGGCAGAATCTTCCCGTAGCATCTACTCCAAGAAAGGTTACCAACACGCATGCAATGCAAACACACATACAGTCTACCCAACCACGTAGCCTAGAACTAAGTAACGGTGATACCTGTAGTGTATAGGTTTACAATATTGAAAGACATGTGTTTATATGTAAGGATATAATACATGAGTACTATATATGAGTATGTGCTGTCGTCTCGGCTGAAGCACTGCGCGGGCGCTAGAGGGCGCGGTAGACGCTAGAGGTCAGTGGTAGACGGGCGGTCGCTAGGCGAGGACGCGATGCGCAGCAAGCGAGCCGATATACATATACTATACCCGAAGCTAATTTTAATTACCTAATACTAATGTGGTGGGTCTACAGAAAGCAAGTGAACACTAAAACACATTTTAAACTTCAATATATAAACACAAATATAAAACACAATGTAAAAACAATGTCAAACAATGTAACACAAGAAAAAATGTAAAAAACTTGATACGAAGAAAACGTTCACTTAAAACTCATTATATCAAATTAAATCAAATGAAAAATATTTTTTTTATTCAAAGTAGATTCTTTACGAACGAATTCTTTTGAACGTCAATAGTTTTTTTCTCTACCACTTCTACCACCACTACCATCACATTATAAAATTTCCTCACTATTAGATCATACAAATATTTCTCTCACATGTCACTTTGGGAGGATGCAACATAGCCAATACCATTATTAGCTAAGTGGTAGCATGCACATAATAATGTATCTTAACTCATGCTGTCTAAGCCCTGCAACATTCCACATTCAATAGACATCAGTAGAATTACTCTCAAGGGATTCCCCCAGTATGGAATTTCTTTTGCAATAGCACTTTACGTAATGATATCGAAATTGAAAGGCGGTGGGCACTTTCATTTTGTTATTATGTTAATCTCCGCTATTTTCACTGAAAAGCGATAAACAAGAAAATAGTAGAACTAAATCTGCCTATCAATATGAAAATACAATAATTTAGTAAGTATAAACGCATAATTATACTTATTATCGTGATTAAAATTAATTTTCATTACTATCGTACCTTTTTTTGTTAACGAGGGGGAAACTTTCGAAAAGTACACCCGACGCCGGGTTATGTGGGATTTTTACCGCAATAAAACCCCCCCGGTGGCTGCAACCGCATTGCAATAAGCGAGACATCATTATCGCTTCGCAATAACTTTACCAGTGTAAACGCAGCCTAAGAGAATATACACATAAAATAATATCGTACAGTCAGTTACACCAAGCCACATCTGACTCAAAGTAGGACTATAACATAGTGAAGCAAGATCTATCCACGAGGTATTGCATGTTACAAAGAAAGGCTCGACAACCTAGCCCTTTGAAGATAGTGTTTCTAAACATTTACCACAGATTTTGATAAGGTTCTATTTCAATGCTGTTCAATGTCTCAGTATCGTATACACTGAATCACACACACTCGTATGGACGCTTCATGTGTACGTGAATTGTAGGTGTGAATGAATATAACTGTACTGTAAAGTCATACACAATATGTGTACAATCAAATACACAAGTATTTTTACATAGTTGTTAACTTTTTTTTAAAGATGTGAGTAGTAAACGAGCTTGCAGTCCACCTGATAGTAAGTGGCCATTGCCGCCCATGGACATTTATAATCAAGCCCAGAAAAGAACAGACTTACGTTAGGTTGGTCCTATATGCGTTTCTACCCCTAAGGATTAAGTTGGAACGACTCGGATTAGTCTGTCTCCCTGACCACACCCTTCAAGCCAGAACACAGCAGGGCTTAACACTGCCGTGATAACGGTGGTGGCGCACTAATGCTTTTTCAAAAATTAAAGTAGCCTATGTTACGCCTTAGACCTTTAGCTATTTTTCAGTGACAGTCCCGTCAAAATAGGCCAAATCGTCAAATCCAGCCGTTTAAAAGATTATCTCAGCCAAACTGACAGACAAAAAAATGCATTTTTGTTACAGGTATCGTGTATAATTTCATATGCATTGAGTAAAAAGTTGTTTTTTTGAAATCACAAATTATTTTAAATACTATTTTATCCCTAAAAATTATCTGTGTAACTGAAAATCATTAAACAAAACCTGTTTTTTGGGTTTTTACATAAAATAATGCGAACCGCACTCAAAGAGAGACACGTTTCAAATTGGGCGTAAATTTGATAGTTCCAGTTTAACTTAGTTATCCGTCGGAGTGCTTGATGGGAGCCAATAATTCAACGCGGTCCACAAAGGTCGGATCCGATGACGCTCGCTATAACGTGATAGATGAAAATGATAGAATAAATCCATGTAATATCCATCGATAGCTTATTATACGTTTGGCTAATGATCGTTCAAACTACTTTGCAATGGAATGAACACATATTTTGTGATTCGTATTAAACGTACATTGACCGTTCTAGTCGGTTGCGTAAAGGTCCTCGGTTCAATCGCCAGGCAGTGTAATTAAGTTATCTGCTCTTTATTTAAGGATACGAAATGTAAAATAGCTTACTTTAAATAAATTAAAATGACTTCATGAATCTCTGAACTTACGTTTCATAATTCAATGTAGCGCGAATATTGCTAAACCAATTTCTTTCCTTGAAATAGCAACACTGCCGGTTTTGGTTGGCAATCTTTTCTGGTTGTGGTTACTAATGTTAATGAGTGGCAGTGGATACATACTTAGTGTTCAGGAGCAATGGTACATACTATATTAATTCCAGTAGAAGAGTCAATATGATAGAATAGGTAGGTACTTTCTAACGTACTAACTTAAAAACTTAAAACGCTTTCTACACTCATAGCCCCACAGTAGGATTTCCTTCTGTGTCATGGGTACCATAGATACGAATACACATATACGAATACACTAACACCCAGACCCAGCACAGAAATCTACATTCATCAATTAGATGTCTAACTGGCCGGGAATCGAACCCGGGACCTCGTTATACGTACATAGTAAAATCAAAAGAAGAAGAAGTAAAATAGTTACTTAGATAATTACTGCTCGAGAGATCGATGCCAATTTACTCCCATAACATAAAAGCCTTAAGTAAGTAAGAGATAGACATACTCCCATACCTTTTACAGGAATGGGCTATACGATTCAGAAAACGGGTCACGTACCAAATTGACCGTAAATTTGATAGTTTCAGTTTTAACTGAGTTATCCGCCCGCACCGCTTGATGGACATCGATAATTCAAAGTGGAGCTGTAAAATGCCGCTTCGTATGATTCTGTATGTGTGACAGAGTAGGGCTCTTGTGGATCATAGACAAATATGATTTAATTTTAATTATTTAATGTCTGTTTTTTTGGATTTAAATTTACAAATATATTAATGTTTATGTCCTACGAATGCGAATAAACTATAAAAATATTAAATATGTCAAAAAATATGTAATATAACATTTTAGGTAAATTTATATTTATTTATACAAATTTACATTTTACGTGTTGAAATTTAATTTTATTTAATTTATTTTCAGGAACCGTGATACAAAACCGACAGTTATCTTTCGTCCCACTACTTTATAGTTCACTATCTTACAAAAATATATAACTATCTCGCGGTTATACCAATAAATACATACACTAAATGCATACCATACATCAAAGTGTATTTTGGTCGCAAATAACTAAGTTAAAACTGGAACTGTCCTATTCACGGTCAATTTGAGAGCTTCCCATACTGAAGGCTCTGTGACATCACGGGTTAAATTGACTGTCGCTATATAAATACATATATTACACACGAAATGTGTTCACTGTACGGACAGTGCATTAGATACGAGTATTAAAGTAACTTAAACATGGTGGCGAAACAGAAAATAATTTATTGAACAAAGATGATTTCAAACCGACCGCGACCTGAGGTTGAACAGAGATGCGTTGCTACCGCTGAGGACTGAGCTGGAACGCCTCGGATAATTATGTCTCCCTGACCACACCCTTCAGACCAAAAACAGCAGTTCTTGACTCTGCTGTTATAAGGCAGAAATCTATACAAATAAAATTGAAGTGTTTGTGATTTCAAAATAATTTTTTTTTACTCAATCTACTAAAAGGCCAGACCGATTTTGACGTAACTTTCACTGGCTGATAGCTGAAGGTCTAAGGCGTAACATAGGCTACTTTAATTTTTTTTAACGTTTCACACTTAATTTTTAAAAAAGAATTAGAGCGCGCCACGCGCATTTGGGCCCTCTCGTGGGAGCGCAGGATGTTACCTATGTTTAGATAAGTATTCCTTTTTTTAACGCAGGTGAAACCGTGGGGATCGGCTAGTATTTACTTTATTGCCAACGTCGATACACCAATGCACACTAAACTATTAATGTCCACTCTCTAAATAAATATTGCTGAAAGTATCTGTTTCAAGTTAAATGATTCACGATTCATTTAAATAGTATTTTAGACTAATAGACCAATTAAAAACAGGACTAACTGTTCATAAAATTAATTTTATGCGCTTCAACTTGATCGAATTCAGTTGGTAAACTTCCAATTTGTCGATTTGATGCCCGGAGTCCCATTGGATTAACGAGTGTCTGCAGGATTCCAACCAATATCGCGAATTCTAGCTGTATTTCATTGCCTGTAACGGAATGTTAGAAGGATGTCTGTGGCATACTTGATGGGGAGATACAATTGTTTGCATTGCGTTCGTCCGAAACGTAAACCTATCATACGAGTTCACGGGTCTGTCTGTATACGTTTTTATTTACAGCATATTATATTACAGGAAAATCTATGATAATTATATGTAAAATCTATGAGAATCCTAAAATATCTTAGTAAATCGCTTGTTGCGTCTTCCCGCAACTCGTCAAGAGATGGCGCCACTCGTATGTCTGAATCACGCTGTCAAAATATTCTCAAACATTTAGCATAAACAAGCTCCGAACTGAGACTGTTAGAGGATGGTCGTTCTCCACGCATAATTAGGTACCTAGCCTTACGGAGAATCTCCCTGTCAGTATTACAGTCAGTCAGTTTAACATTACATTTTTGAAAGCACATTTGTAGCCCATATAGTCACAGAGTTTTTAAAGTTTTAAATGGCTGTATCATTTACCATTTTGGTGGTGTATATTTGAAGAGGAAGTATTTAATCAAAAAGCTTTATTTTCAAAGGTCCACTGATATTCATTGTCAATACGATAAGGTCCATTGTCAATTCGTAGTTAGTAGGTAGGTAAATCCATATAATTTCAACTGAAATTAATAAATGCACGGATATATGCTACGTCAAAGGAGAAAATAGGAAGTCCTCTCATAAAGTAAATAGTTGTTTACATGTTTTCTCTAAATTTCATTCAAATTAAGTCGCTTTTACCGCCAATTCTCCGATTTGATGCCCGTAGGCTCAACTGATGAACGAGTGATTTCAGGAAACAAACTTCGTTCAATTTCATTATTTATAATATAAATTATAATATAAATAATGAAAATAAATTACCTTTATTGTTTTTTTAGTAGCGAACAAACCTTATAATAAGTGGCCACGATCGCCTGGTGACAACTGTAAAGCCCTTTGTAGTTCGACTGCGGCGGCACCGACGTCACACCTAATTCTGCCTTATAACGTCATTGTTTAGCGCTGCTGTATTACTCCCTTACCACACTCTTCAAACCAGAACACAGCAGCGATTAACATGCTGTTAATAATAAGGCAGAAATAGGTTTGGTGGTAGCAGTCTTATTAACACGTTAAACGGACTCTTAGAAATTGTGTTAAAACTTGCAAATACTTCAAAATATCATTACACACATAGGAAACAAAGTCATTTTAAGATTTTTAAGGTTAACGATTTAACGGTTAATACGCTGTGGGCTCACTCGTTCACCACACATACTTTACATACTCACACATATACATCCACACTTATAAATATATACATACAGACATACAAACATACATAACTACATGCACACATACATAATATATATATACATAATAAATCACTACATACATACAAACATAAATAATACTCGTACATACATATTTACAATACCGCGCGATCAGTTGCCGTGTGCAGTGGAAACGGTGCAAGCTAAGATGTACCGTTAGGTCACGTTGCAAGCGGCCGGCCGATGCATCCCGCGCGCCGCCCGGCAGTCGACTCACGCGCATCGCTAACGAAACCCGTGTCGCTCGGCTACCG
>DWPV01005174.1:0-12733 GCA_018251915.1 Urbanus proteus proteus
CATCCATAACTTATGTCATTTTCGAGGTAAGACTAAGGGACTTTTTATGCCATCAATTTAATTGTACAGATTATGGAGATAGCATGGGGGATTATGACATAGAAAGGGAAGGAAATTCTCCAAGTGGGAAGTCAAAGCAGTATGGGAATATGCTCCGTGATGCCCTTCATAGTAAAAAAACTAAAAAAACATCTCTAATTAATAGAAAAATAATTGAAAAAGAGATATTGAAATTGAAATACTACGGTCGATTTATTGAAGTCATAAAGTGTCACAAGGAATAGAGTCAGGGTAAAATGTCTTCAGTCAACAAAACTAAAATAGTAATGGGATGTTATAGAGAATTAAAACAATTATGACAAAATTTGTGGATGATTCATGACTTTTGAAAGGATTTGTGTGGTGGTGTCGTTGCTTTACGAAACCATAGTGTTAGTTTAAAGACGGATGTTAAAGTAACTTGTCATGTTTCAGGAATACTCTGTACAGTTGACGTTCAGAGAACAATGGTTAGATGAGAGGCTGAAATTTAATAACCAGGGAGGTGAGTCCATAACCAACCAAATATAATTAAGATTACATAAGATGCTGGAAACTAGGTCTTTCAATCAGGGGGTCCATGGTTCCTGATTTATGCTACTACGATATGTCATTATGACTAATTCTAAAAATCTGTCTCTGAGTGAATACACGTGTCCAGCAGTGGACCGACAATGGGTTGATGCTTTGTAAACTACATTTTACACTTTGATAATATACGTGAAAAAATATGATAAAATTAACTAAAAATGTTTTTTGATTGTTGCGGAATCAATATCACGCCTTTTTCAATTATCCTGGTAGGAAGATTCCGCTCTACCTGATGTTAAGTTATCATTGATATAAATGTATTTTTTTTGTTGTTTTTACAGTATTTGATGTTCTTATTTTAAGTTTTGACTAAAAGTAACTTTCTCCATCATAAAGCGTTAACATATGGCCAATGCCTATCAGAATTAGGTTTGTCTCTAAAAAATAAATTAATTACCACCTATGAACGTGTCTCCAACTCCAAAAAGGTCAAGGCGATCCAAGCTTCATAGACATACTCGTATAGGACCCCAAATAATTGAGTACCTAGCAGGATAATAAATAATTTGTGTATTGAATCCAGGTCGCCTTAAGTACCTCACGCTGACTGAAGCCAACCGCGTGTGGATGCCTGATCTGTTCTTCTCTAACGAGAAGGAGGGCCACTTCCACAACATCATCATGCCGAACGTGTACATCCGTATCTTCCCCAACGGCAACGTGCTCTACAGCATCCGGATCTCGCTGACCCTCTCCTGCCCCATGAACCTGAAGCTCTACCCCCTGGATAAGCAGACCTGCTCGCTGAGGATGGCCAGCTGTGAGTTCTAGCACTTCTTGTTTCTCTGAAGTTGGATTAACTCTTAGAACTTCAAGGTCAGTACCATTTGAAGGTGGTAGACCCCGTTGTGGTTCAACTACGACGGCAACACTTCCGAATTCGAGGCATTCCAACTTGGTCTTCGGTTGTAGTAAAGCATCTGTAGCCAACCCGATTAGATTCGCGCTATTAGGAGCTTTATTAGTTTATAGTTAAATTAGTGTAATATGAGATCACTTGATACTTTTGTTATACATGAGTAATAGATGCTAAATTTAGAAATGACTACTGTGATTTATGTTGTACGACTATCATGACCTAAATAAGTCAAAACTCTTTTAAATCATTAAGAAAATAAACCTTACTGTTATTCGTTTTCAGTTAATTTCAAGGTAATTTTATTAAGAAAACGCGGAATGCGGTTTCCGTAAACAAACCTCACCTTGGCATCTCGTAATGTTTTTTTAACGTACATTCGTTCATTTGGTTTATTATTATTGGCCATAAAATAGTACATGTTATGTTGATATCGATAATTGGGAGAATGTCTGTGTTGTTTCGAAAAATAAACGTTTTATCTTTGTTTAATGATGCGACAGTGAGAGATTTTAAATGTCTTTACTGACAACATTCAAATTTTTCAAATTTTTAAACAACGTGTTTCATGTTTTGATAGTCTCATTGTTGCCAAGATTTAAGGTTTTAAATCTTTTTTTATAAGATTTTTATAGATAAGGTTTTCGATTTTTTGGAAATTCATTACATGTTATTTTGAGTATTTACCTTAATTAACACAACCTAAACATAAGATAAGCATCTTGTTGATTTAACTATGTTTAGTTAATGCAACCTCTCTAGGTAAATGTTGGGGTTCTCTCGTTCGATTCTTGGCTGGGTGAATAAGATTTTTGAAAAACGAATTAATTAGTAATTACTAGCTAATTAATTTACTTTTGAAAAACAATGAAACACAATGAATCAGTTTTATATTTTATCAAAATCGGCTTCGTAGGTCCTTTCAGCATTTTTCGCTAATCCTTATAGTTATGGATTTAACCATCCACGCACACTTGAAAAATTCATCCTGTTTATTTTTAAATATTGTAATTGATTGAATGCAATATTTCCGGACAGATGGTTGGACTACGGACGACTTAGTGTTCCTGTGGAAGGAAGGTGACCCAGTCCAGGTTGTGAAGAATCTCCACCTGCCTCGCTTTACCCTCGAGAAGTTCCTCACTGATTATTGCAACAGCAAGACTAATACTGGTAAGAGAATTGTGGGAATGATGATAGACTGAGTATTTTTTGTATTATTTGTGATTAGGTGATATTTTTGATATGTATGAAAAAATATATTATGAACACGGTGTAGACCTTTTAACATATATTTAGTAAAAATGCACTAAAGAAAATATTGTCCATGAAAAAGTTAATTACCTTTCAGTGCTTTTAATTGAATTAAAATCAATAATTTACTTACAAGATCAAATTGTAAAAAAGTCATCAACTGTCCGTTGATGACTTTTTTTGATTCATCGAGACAAAATATTCTAAGTAATTTAGTGTTTTACTATTATTAAATATGCTAATTTGCTATATTTCTTCAGGTGAATACAGTTGCCTGAAAGTGGACTTGCTTTTCAAGCGCGAGTTCAGTTACTACTTGATCCAGATCTACATCCCCTGCTGCATGTTGGTCATTGTCTCCTGGGTGTCCTTCTGGCTCGACCAGGGTGCTGTCCCCGCAAGAGTGTCACTTGGTAAGTTTATGTAATGAAAAGTAGCGGACCCAAAATGTATCCTTGTTAAACCTCTACACTATCTCAGAAATACAATTTTTCTAACGTTTGTGTTTTATTATTTTACATTATTTAAAGAATTTTGGCAGTGGTTGTCTCTTCGTATTAAGTATTTATATTAATCTTAATATTCTTGATTGAGAATGAAATTTCAACATGTTATATAATTTTGTTTGGCGTTCACCGCAAATTTACTTAAGCATTTAATAATGAGGGTCGAATGCTACTGCGGAGCCAAAAAATCTTTGATACAAAATCATACCAATGTATCAACTTTAAAATTTACATATAAACAGATTTGTGTCTTGATTTGCGTAATAACAACAATTTGTCTATCGTTATTTAATTATTTATTTGTCTCATTAAGTAATAGGTAATGAATATTTTTGTGACTTTCGATTATATCTTGCTTAAAACGAAATACCTATCTATTCCAGGAGTAACCACACTGCTGACTATGGCTACCCAATCTTCTGGCATCAACGCATCCCTGCCTCCCGTCTCGTACACCAAAGCCATCGATGTGTGGACCGGTGTGTGTCTAACGTTCGTATTTGGGGCTCTACTAGAGTTCGCTCTCGTGAACTATGCGTCCCGCTCTGACATGCACCGGGAGAATATGAAGAAAACGAGACGGGAGATGGAGGCGGCGGCCAGTCTGGACGCGGCGTCGGATCTGCTGGACACAGACAGCAACGCTACTTTCGCAATGGTGAGCTCGGGATGGATTATTTGATAGAGGGTGGATTAGATATCTATTTTTAACTCATGTTGGAGAAAAGTATAACTTAGTGTCATTCGTTTCTAAAATTAATTCTCTTATTATTATATCTATCGATATTCATGAACCCATACGATGAACTCATAAACGTGGTCAATGTAGTTTACGATATTTATAAGAGATGTCTTGCATAAGATCAGACCTCTTATGATAGACGAAGTTTCTAAATGGTTGTCTGGTCACAGTAGTAACAAAATTTATTACAAACTAGGAAAATGCATCATAAGGTTCATACGCAAATTCTAGTTTTATAAAATATTTCTCGGTAGGTTAGAGATGTCCTACCAAGCACTTAAAATTAAGTCAAATTATCTCATTAGCATTAGTTACTCGCTAAACCTAAATACTTGTAATAAGTAAACAAAATGAAGATTTCTCGTCGCCCCTGACTTTTCTGCAACCAGCAGAAACCGCTGATGCGGGGCGGCGTGCTGGACTCCAAGATGCGGCAGTGCGAGATCCACCTGAACCCGCCGCAGAAGAACTGCTGCATCGTGTGGATGTCCAAGTTCCCCACGCGCTCCAAGAGGATCGATGTCATCTCCAGGATCACTTTCCCTCTTGTCTTCGCGCTCTTCAATTTGGCCTACTGGTGAGAGCTATTTTACTGTCTCATATCATTTACCATTACCATGTTACAACATTCATTTTCAGAGAGTCAAAAAAACAAATTAAATACAATTCAATCGCTTTTATAACAGTTTTTTTTGGTTTCATTTAAATATTTTCTTTCATTTTATACGTATATTTAATCCCCAAGCAAATATAGTGTGTTACATCTTTGACATCATGGCTCCCGACCAAACCATTATTTAACAATTTATGCACACTCAGTAAACACAACAAAAGGAGATAAAGAAATGGTGCTGTACAAAGGTACCGCTTAAGTATTTCTGTGAGAAATTTCCTCCAGCAGACCTGTGAATAAAAAATAGGTATAAAAAGAAATCGAAATTTTGTTAGAAATACTCAAGTCAGATTGAGAAAACTTGAACTATGATGAAAGAATCTCTGTTGTTGCTTGTTGTCTGGTACTTTTATCTATTTTAGGAACGCTCTTATAAAATAGTTTAATTTTGGGTTGTTTAATTAAACGTTCTTATGAATGTTTGATAATAATTGTAACTAATCTTTCAATTTAATGTAATGATGATGAATTTGTAATAATAAGTACCTACATATATATTGCATGCCTTGACAGGCGGAATTTGGCGATCTTGTTTGCATTCTGTAATAAAATTATCGATCATCGTACCTACCCATTTTCTGCAATAAAATATTTGAATTTGAAATTCTTGTATAAATAATCCACAAGTGTAATTGACTTACCCGCAGGTCGACCTACCTATTCCGCGACGAGGAAGAGGAGAAGTGATTCGCGAGCGAGCCGGGCGGCGCCGCGGACCTGGCGCGGCTGTCGGTGGCGGTGCTGGCGCCGTACGCGGTGTTCGTGGCCGCGTACGCGCTGTGCCTGCGCGCGCCCCCCCGCGACGCCCGCGACCCCCGGACCCCCCGCGACCCCCGGACCCCCCGCGACCCGCGCTCGCCCCGCGCCCGCCCGCCGCTCCGCCTGCACGTCCGCTAGCGAACGCAACGTCCCGCCGACCCTCGTCCCGAACTCTCTGATCCTGACATGGACAAATACTCTGATACTGACTATATTACTAGGTTTGGCTGTTGCTGCAATTCTGATGGAATTTCGCTCAGTCCGAGTCGTCCGACACGAGAAGATAAGTCCATCTGCTCTGATGATGACGTGGATAGTTGTAAATGTTCTGACTGCATTGGATTTGACGGTGATTACAACAGACGGAAGAAGTGCAAGTGTTCAAATTGCTCTGGATCTTATACCGATCACAACAGACGTAACAAGGCCAGTAACGTTGATGTCATGAACCGGTGTAAGTGTTGCAACTGTACAGGATCTGACAATGACGACATCGAAGAAGCAATTGAATGCAAGTGTTTCTCTTGTCCTAGCACTAATACTGTTAACAAGGTAAACAAGTGCAAATGTTCTAGATGCTCTAAAACTAACGCTGATAATAACGTAAACAAGTGTAAGTGCTCTAAATGCTCTAAATCTGATACCGATTACAACGAACCTAAGTGCAAATGTTCTATCTGCTCCGGGTCCGACGATGATGATAATGCAAAGTGCAAATGCTCTTACTGTTCTAAATATGACGCTGATGGAAACGCATACAAGTGTAAGTGCTCTATTTGCTCTGAACAGGATATTGATGATAATATATACAAGTGCAAGTGTTCCAACTGTTCTGAATCAGAAACTGACTACAACATGTCCAATAAATGTAGCTGTTCCGATTGCGCTCATAAGAAACCCATCAAACAATTCAGAAGAAACACTGCTAATAACGGTTCTTATTGCAGTAGCGTTAGACTCAGACACAAAGCTACTAGAACGGACAGTTCGACTGACGACGACTCTGGCGAAGAGCACTGTTGTAATTGTGTTACCAACCAACCTTCTAGAACACGAAACCGTAAGACTATCCGTCCTGTTAACAGAAGACGATATAATAATAGCGCTAAACCTGATAAGTCTTTCAAAGAAATGTGCAGTACTCGTCAAATTGAAGATGCTGAGAGTACCGATGAAAGTCCTATTAGGAGATGCTATGATGAGGATACATCTCAAAGTAATTTTACACCACGTTATCGTGATTTAGTCCAAAAAGAGGGTATGAATAATTTAAGTATCGATAGATATTGTGATATTAAAGTAAATTTTGCGGATGCAGTTAGTGAAGGAACATCTAACCTTCGGCGTTGTGTCATAAGTGTCAAAGAAGAGCCTGGAAGCTGTCGGAGAATCTGTGAATTTGATATCGTAGATGAATCAACTAGTACAAGAAATGACACTGTATCGCGACTCAGACAAATGAATTCTTCGTTTAAAAGTACAAACGGCGACAGTAAAAACATACCTGGTATATTTAAGCGCAGTATCATACATACAGTTACTGTTCACAATACGATGAATGGCCCTATGGGTCATAGCATAGAGACATGCGATCCTAACAGAACTTGTGATGAAATGGACGGTTCCCTTAGGAAACGCTACGGGACGATTGGGCTTAGGGCTAGCGGTGGGACGAATGTGGCAACGGTAGTAAATAGGCATAGACGCCATTTTAAACGCACGCATCAAACGCGAAACGGAAATAGACTGATTAGCCGAAGTGGTGCACAATTTAATACTTTAACTCCGATTATAAGACAGTTACGTATTGATGGTGAAATTAATAAAAAAGCACGAGATTTCACTTCGATAATTAAACAGACACGTTACAAATATAATATTAGAAATATCCGTTTGTTCGCAATACGACATCGCACATTTGTTAGCGTTTACAGTCAGACACATGCATCTGCCTTAGTAAGCGAAAAGCGACGTATGCGTGCACGTGATGCGTGCAATATGGCCAATACGCGTGCATCTGGTTCGTGCAATATGACAGATACGCGTGCATCTGACTCATGCAATATGGAAGATATACCTGCATCTGACTCACGCAATATGACAGATATGCGTTTATCTGACTTATGCAATATGACGAATGCACGTTCATCTGACACGTGCACTATAACAGATGTGCGAGCAAGCAATTCAATAAAAGAGTCTGATTGGTACACGCAATACCCTTAGATTATTTATACATGTTTCTGTGAAAATATTATGTGTTGTTCAGTGGAATAGAGCTCGAAGTTACCGTGTCCTGTCGATGCTAAATTTAATTAATTTTAATTATAGTTTCTGTGAAACTTAATTTTAAAATGAGAATTAAAATAATTTTGTGGTTTTATTCACTTACAATATAGTTTAATTTTTAAAATATGCAATAAATCTTCTTTTTTATATTTAATATAGGCATTTATTAAAGTTGGGTAATATTCTTTGAATATTTTTAGGGTAAAAGCATCGTATAAATTGGTTTTTAATTAGCTTTGACCCTAAAAATTCACACTATTTGAAATAATTTGTTTTATTAAGGGGCAAACAAAATAAGCACTCTAGTTGAAAATGCATGTAGTTTTAAATACGGGGCGTGCAGGCGGCCAATGAAAATCAAAAGCGATGTAAATTAAGAAAAAACTTATTTCGTTTCACAAAAATTTTCGATCGTTTTACTGAAAGACGATATCCTATAGTAAGCGAGGTTGAGTTGCAAGATACTAACTATAAGAATTATTTATCTATATTTTTATCTACTCTACATTTTGTAGTTTAATCTACCGCCATTTCCTTTAATTTATCGTCGTATAAAATCTATTTATCATTTTAAAAATGTTATCTGTGACTCAACCTGTTAGTTTTAAGTCCAATATATGGATCGTGTATCCGACACCATCTGTAACAGTATTAAAATACAGACTTAGGATAGTAACTGAAATGTACCTTTTTATGGTCTTTCAATCATAGTAAGTATAACTAGGCGTATATAAATATCAGGACTCTATTTAGTCATCACAGCGCACGAGACATTTCTGAGTGCTCCTTTACACTGTTGTTTGTCAGCGCACGTGTTTTATATACTTCATCGATATGGTGTTATCATAAAAATATTCAGATGAGGAAATATTACGATTTGAGACGGATACGGATGTCAACTGAAACTGATTTGCTATATTCAAAATGATTTAGATTTTGTTTTTCTAAAATATGTACTAAAACTATAAAAAAAATGTCATTAAACGATTCACACGATAAACGATGCGTAATAATTCAGCGATGAATCAATTCGTAGCACCGTCCCTGCTTTTACGCGTTATCGCGGCGTTTACATCCGTCAAACACCTACGCTAATAAAACGCTAGTATGAAGGAGCTCTTAGTCCAGAAGTGGCAAGGCTGTAACAATTGTTATTCGTCGTAATGGTCATCAATCGTAGAAAGCGGTGACCAATGGACATTTCCATAATATGATTAGAGTTCTTATTCAAACTGTTTAGAGAATAGTCACTTAGTCACAATTACCTTATAAGATTTATTGTAGACTGAACGATCAAATGCACTTTCCTTTGATATTCAACTTTATTCATGTTAAGTCTGAAACATATTGACTTTGACTCACTTATCGATATTGACAATTTGTCAATATCGTGGCTAAGTCATATTGTTTTGATCTTTGTTAAACTAATAAAGTTTTCTATGTCACCATTTCATAATTATCATTTTTATCGTTCTGTCTTAATAAATCATATTTTCTAGCGTAGAGTATATTTTATTTTAACTTATTTTAGTATAACTCGTCTTTGAGACAAAAAAGGAATTTATGGTCAGAGAATTAAATGTTTAGATTAGATTAATTATTTATGGTTTCACGTTACAAACAATATGAAGTTATTCAGAAATAAAACAACCATTTTCGTGATATTATCTTTATTATGAGAAGCTGTGACGTCATAATAATAAAATGACGAGAATAATTATAAAATGAGTCAAGTGAAATATAAACTATAGTGCTGTGCAATATCAACAATTTTTCCTCTAAACATAGACTAATATTCGAATTACAAAAAATCTCGTATTGTTTTAACGTGAAACAAAAAGCTAGTATGTCTTGAAATTGTAAATATTCGGGCCTACTCTACACCTGTGTCGCTCACTGTACAGATACCTATTATATTAAATGGACTTTAAGATTTTATCGACGTACCATAATCCACTATTAAACATAATCTGTATATACTATCGATGTCATTTGAACTGGCAACATTGAGGCATCTCTTGGAAGCTGTCAAAACAACTGCAGGATGACTTGAAAGATGGAAGGGTAGAAAGAAAAACAGATAAGAAATGAATGAAAAGAATTATTCGAATTGCTGATGATTTTTTGAATCTATTATTAAGGTTAAGACTTGATTGGAGGCAAAGATTTAATTGGAGGCTTAAGTAGGTAAACAATGGTAAAAGTCCCATTGGTATTTACCATTATCCTGGATAGTTAAGCTTTATTAAGGAGTTTGCCGCAATGTTCCCTATATTATATCATATATCAATGTATCGGTGTATTATAAATATCATTATTTATCTAGAAATGAATTCTAGACGATACTCGTACACAACTACTAAGCACAATGCTGTATGTACTGTCGGTTAAGTCCTCCTTCGCGCTCATTTTATATTTCCGTCCTTTTTTTTGACATTAACTTTCTTTAGTCTTCGGTTGTGCTGTGCAATAGCAATGAACTATTAGTTGACAGTTCAATTGTAGATGACGCTACTGGACTTTCGTTAATTTCATTGCTTACTGTACGAGTTCTGTATTTTAATATTTAATGCCGCGTTAGATTCAGCGTCAAACTCTTGGTGTTATGGTCGATGTTGTCACTTTATGATTAGGAAATTCTGTATTTATCAGCGTGGAATCAATTGTCATGAACATGGTTTATGAGTCGATTAGCCCTGTGTTGTGTGGAGATTATTTAATGATCATTCGAAGTTGTTAGTCATCAGCTACACCCGTTAAGGTTAGATTAAATTGAAGCTTGGGGCTATTGGGATTCCTGTCGGCGTGACTTTAGCTATTGACCATGATCGACTTAGTGAAGATATTATAGTAGACTTTACTTGCTGTTACTACGAACCAGTAAAACTATTTTTGTTCACTGGTAATGCAATTAACTACAAGAGCGCATATGTAGTACTACTAAATATACTTTTATCAATAAATAGGACATGGTCTTTGAATCAGTACTATGGTTTCTTAACGCTTTTGATCAGCGTTTGATGCGACGAAAGAAGGTGTCATTAACGTGCTGATGAGTTGTTAAAGCAGGTTCAACGCTGATAAATATAGAAATCTAATTGTCTATGATAATCGGTATAGAATAATGTGCAATAGTTAATATCCCAAACGTGTCAAAGGCAGTTTCGCGTGTAGTGAAGATGTCGCTGTAATAGGCATATCCTGAATAGATTTATATACAACAGAATTTATACCTTTGCAGATAGTGAAAAAAATATCTATTACTATTTCTGTACTTTCAGTGGAGAAGTGGAGAGTAAGAATAAATATGATGCCTAATCCTTTTAAAAATAAATTAATAAAATATCATTATTTTGGAACAAGCAAAATACAAACACCAGTTTCAAACATTTATTTAATGAATAAAGCAAATATTTGTGACTATATCCGCTATTACAAAACTTCAACCACCTAATCAAAACAATTTCACTAAACAAATAGAGAAAAGGCAAAAAATCTATGTGTAGCTATTTAAGATATGTCTATTTAGCGTAAGAGTGATGACCTTCCTAAAATTTTGGCAAAACAAAACGAGCATAAAAAGAATTGTACGATCCGAGTTGCAAAGCATTGATCATCAGAATAAAATTCATTTTAGATATGTCCTTATTAGATATTCTTGGGCTGTGATGAAGCATGTAGTGTAAATCCTTGAAAGAAATTTCGGTAAAACCATTCTAACAAATTTTAATACATCACACATATTTGATACGGGCAACATAAGGCTTCTGTGCGCACGTTTGAGAAGCGATCACCTGAAAATAATGAGGTCAATTAAATCATTTGGTAAAATCGAGTCATCAACATATCGATAATTCGAATTGAATTTAGGTGTCCATGGAACATACTTTTAATAACATTAAAACATGATATTTAGTGCGGCAACAAACACAACTTAAGATTTCCAAAAAAATATGTAATATATAGAAAAGACAGATTGAACAACGCAATTTATTTATTGTAACATTTATAGCGATAAATAAATAACTAAGTAATCGCGATACAATATTTAATTAAAATAATTAACTACTACCCTTTCTTAAATACGATGTACAAGAATTTTTACATCTATGACCGGCGTTACTTTTAAAGTCTAAGCGAAATAATATTTAGAGAACACTAACGCCCTCTACAAATCTGTATGCATTTGTCTTTATAAAATCAAATGAAATTTTCGGTTCATTCCCCGTGCTACTACTATTCTTACTACCAGTAGTAGCACGGGAAATCTCTAAAAAGGAATGTTTGTTGCCGCACCCACAAAAACCTCGAATAAATATAACATTGTATGAGTGCTTCAAAAAGAATGTATGTGTATGAACAATTCAAAATTATGAAACATGGAAGTGTACCGGAATCACTGTAGATTATCATTCCCATTTATTAAACTACTTATATCTAAACGGACTGTCGTATTATGATATGTCACTGAACGGGATTTTAATAAACGTATACCCATATTAATATTGTGTGTTTATTTATTGAGACCTTATCATTGACCCATCATTCTCTTACTAGGCATGATTCTCCTCACAGAAAGAGATGAGCCAGAATTTTGTACATCACGACTATGGCCCAGTGCGGTTTGATAGACTTGTCATTTTGGAAACCATGGAAAAAACTGAGACACGTGGATTTCCTTGCGACGTTTTCTTTACAATAAATTGATGTGTGATATAATTTCCAACACGCACATAAAAACATCGGACTCACATAGATATAGAAATTCATATCACTTCATCAAATCTGACTACCTAATATGTAACTATTTACATATTTTATTTTTTTATTAGTCTTGTTTCTAAATATTAATAATAACAATTTCACTCATGGTAGACTAAGTAAAATTGATACAGAATAGATGTATGGTAGCATATGCCGATTCATTATTATTTATTACTTTTCAAATGTCCTTGTCTTGTGTGTTGTCCATGGCACCCACGACACAGGGAATTCTAGTGTGGGGCTATGAGTGTGAAGCGTTA
>DWPV01005175.1:0-12733 GCA_018251915.1 Urbanus proteus proteus
TTAAAAGTAAACCTTATGATAAAATTACACTTAAATTCTATTCTATTATTTGTGAGTTCTTGAACATTTTGATCAATAAATATACCCGCTATATCTTCATAAAACCATAACTTCAAATATACTTAATAGAACTATTAACTTTCATCAACGCCTATTTAAATAATCATGTAATTTTTCGTAAAGCAAGTTACATCTCAGAAAACTTTCTATTTAAAGCTTGACTTAGATTTGTGATAGTGTCTAACGTATGATAGATGTAATAAACATCCATTAAAGTCTGCTAACACCTGTTTTAGCACTTGTTTTCAAGTTTTAAGTGTAAATATAACCGTACCGCGCAAAATTGATAAAATCCTTGGTAATTAGACTGCGGAGCAATCATCGGCAGATCTACAAGTGTTTCTATGGTGAGCACTCTAGCAATCACGTCTGGTGCAAAGCCGACATGAACCATTTCTGATATAGTCTGAAGGGTCGCGACTCATATGTGATCAAGAAGACTGACAAGATATGCTCGTTTATTAAATAAAGAAATTACAAAAAAATCCTATCCAAGTTAATTAGTTCATGTGTTGAAATACCTCTTCTAACATTTTAAAGCTCTCTTTTTAAACTTATTATTAACGTGGAATGCTAATAAATTCTGACTTTTCAATTAGCTGCTGTTAATCAGAAATAGGTGTTGATCACTCGATATTTCTACATGACTTTAACCAACTATTATATGTGGAGAACAATGAACTTCATTTGTTTTTACATGTATATTAATTTATTTTCCAGAAACTTGGGGTTTGCGACTACCCGTTCAGAGTAGAGTGTAACTCGACTCTTAAAGGTGATGCTGGTGTTGCCTCTACGTCGGCACCTCCTTCAACAGACGCCTCGTCGACTTCCACTGCTGCAAGCACCAGCGCCATCCTCTCCAGCACTGCAAGTGCTAGTAGCTCATCCATGCCTGGTATCAAAGATACCATAATACAAAAGATAGATTATAACACCCAGAGTAAGTATGTAGACTAGACGATTCATGTAATCGTCTCTGTCTGTGTATTATTTTTATTAAAATTTTCTTGAGTTTCATTGAGCTAATATTAACTTTTTTTCTACATTAGATATTTACGCAAACGCTAAATACTATTCCAAATTTTGATAAATATTATGATTTTTGTATACCAAAAACTACCAAGAATTACAAAGAAATCAACTTATAATTGTTATCAAGTAAAATACCAAAAAGCTTATTCAGCTCAGAATTTCTCCAAATGGTCTTAAAGTATGCTTAACTGCAAATAATCTAAATCGAAGTAAGTAGTTAATTATTTTATTTCTAAGTAAGTAGTAATTTATTTTATTTCTATTTAATTCAAACAGAAGTTTTGTATGTATGTTTGTATAAATAATCTGGTCAACAAAAAGAAGTACCTGCCTAGGTAAATTTATAAGTATGATATATTTAGGTAAACGTAATTTAGTAATATTAATATTGATGCATGTTTGTGTTTAATCATTTTTTTTATATTTTCAGGTTGGTCTTCGACTCATGTAGCCATTTCACGGCAAGACGCCATCCGCCAGTTGAAGCTTGGAAGCATTGCTCAAATCAAAACCGACCAATAAGTCCACGGCATTTACAAGTATTACTAGAAATATGAAGATCGTAACACTAACAAAATTGGCTATATTACCAGAATTTTTGAGAATATAACTATTTAAATATACTCATAGGAAATCGGGAAGGAAAAGTGTTTGTATTCCATTAGATACCATTGGGTTTGTACTCGTAAACTACTTTGGGGTAAAAATATTCTAAAAGAAACTACAATATGGTACAATAGCTTATTATTATTTTTTGTGATCAAGTATGCATTTAATTATAGATAAAGTAAGATAAAATATTAATTTTATGTATTTCAAAATTGATATTCAAATAAAAATATTAATTTTAAGTATGTTTTAATTCATGACTTATCCACGAATTCTATCTCTAAATGTTCATTCAACCTTATGCTTTATTTACTATTATAGACTAACGAAAGCTCTTCAAGTTAAGCTTAGTATGTTATTCTCTCACACAACAGTTTAAAATTATACAGCGATATGCAAAAATGCACTAATTCTCAATGTCCGTGTTCTAATAACGATAAATGATTATATCATTACCATCATCATCAGCATTAAGAGTTTAGGGAATGACATCAAGTACTATACACCTTAATATCTAAAATCTAGGATCTTGGTAAATAAATAGAGAGTTTTGGGTTATATATTTATTTACAATAGTTAGTAAAAAAATATTACCTAAATTAACTTACGCCTATTTTAAATTTATGACTAAAACATTCTTTATTTCGACACAGCACCGACGCATATATTGGTGGTACCATGTCAAATTATCTTAAGTTAGATTTCAGTAATTTTTTGGCAACAACTAAAATATGTATGTAAATTTTTTGACAAATCATCGTTCAGCTCTGTCTCACTTTGAGTATTACGAAATTAAACTGTAAAGAAATTTTGTAGTAAAATATCGAAATATTTCGAGTTTGATTTTTAACTTCAATCGAGCGCCTCTTCAGACAGACAACGAATACACTTCCTCAAACATGACATCATTTTAAAAGTTAAACTTACACTAAAAGTTGTCATGTCTGCCCTCATCCAGTACCTATGATATAGTCTGTGGTCTGCTCTATATTAACTATAAGGAATGTAACTTAAAATATATCGTCATTTATTTTGTAAAGTGGTCCTTACTAAGAACCAATCAAACATGACAAAGCATAACGCATAACTTAATTATACTTAGCTTCGATATCACGTCTCTACTTGTTTATTTAGTATGGGAATGAAAGTATGAGAAAATCGATATATCACATTACAGTATCCCGAAGAGGCACATAGTCATAGACTTTTAAATTAATTCAGATAACTTAATATTCAGTCTGTCCTTGGAGCCGCTCCTAGTCATTCACAATCCCAATTTCTTGAGCGCTTTCAAGTCGACGTCACCGTAGTAATCTTCGCTGTAAAACAATACAAAAATGTCAAATGTCGTTTTTAAAGTGTGTACGGTACCAAAACAATTTTTTATTGTAAGATTTTTAGCTCCAAACTACAAAAAAATACATAATAACTTTGTTACGAAATCTACTTTTATTTGTAATCAACCCATTTACATTTACAACTATTCTAGACAATATAAAATCTTAAGGTTCGTCATAAAACATAAAATAAACAAGTAAAAAACTTGTACTTTTAAAGGAATTTACATTGAAATTATGAAGTTGGTTTTAAAATATTTAAAAGTTGTTTATTATTAATTTAACTTTTACTTTTTTACCTGTTGTTAATTTTACCAAGGTTTTAAAAAACAAATAACTTACCTGTGAAGGTCAGTGCGCTATTGACAAGAGCCTGGCTGTTAGAGTTTCTATTCAAGTATATACAGATTAAGATAACAAGTAGGTAAATTACTGAAAGAGACAAGAAGGTATTAAAATGTTATTAGAAAGTGATTGCAAACAAAATAGGAAATAGAGTGGTCGTGAAAGTAGATAATGTTACTAGGAAAATCGTGCACAGTGCAGTACTACGTTTACAAAAAACATACAACACAGTATTTTTTATATTTTTGTTTATTTTATCACTAAAAATAAAACTTAAGTATTACAGTTTCTATATCAAACAACAACACTCAGTCGCAGCGAGATAATTCAGTACATAATATATTTACAAGGTCATGGGTGTGACAATCAGAATGTACCTACATATTTATGCTGGAAGTATCATATCCTATTACATCGTTATACATGATATAATTTTAAATGCAAACCCATATTACATGTATGAATACGGTACTTCTGTCTATATAAAAGAAACGTTTCAAGTTGGCGTGACAGCACCTGCTGGTTCCGATACACGAACAGGACTCTCAAAACTAAAGATACAATACAATAAATATGTCTACCGTTGTATGATTTTAACTAACTTTCTAACCTGCCTCTTGAAACTGTTTTTTAAAAAGGCTACAACGAGAAAGGTATTTGGCAACTAGAAAAGAATACAAATCAAATTGGCTCCACTCACTTAACATTCGAAATTTGAACCTGAAACGACATCTCCGTGCAACGAAAGCGACGATACTTTTCTAAACAATCGATTTATATTCAGCCTGTATTGCGCGTTACTTAAGTGTCGTGGCTTGCGGTGCGCGGAGATTTGTCTTTAGTAACGATATGAGTATTAATAGGCTGTGGTGGGAAGAGAATATTTAGTTCTCTTTTTGGGGGCGGGGTTTGAGCTGCTTGGGCGGGTTGCGGGTCTGGCCGTCGGGCTGGAGACCGGCCAGAAGTTCGCTCTTCCTAATCGCCTTCAGATCCAGAGCACCGTAGTAGTCCTCGCTGAAAATGTACGCGAACCTTACTACCTGTCGCTTCCACTTTTCTTTACTATACTAATGTTTTTACTCCATATTTTCGCAAGTGGTCGATATAAAAGGCTAACTTAGCTCCTAGCAACTTTTACTACTGGGTAGTTGTGACTAAGAGAATTGTAAATTGTGTAACAAGAACTCGTTCACAACGCCCGATATCGAGTGAACTGCCTTGAGACAGCAATGAGAATACTTGTCCGCTCGCTTTTCTGAGAATGCTGTTTAACATTTGTTTTTCTTGCCTTCAACAAATGATGCAGTATGGAGCTTGCTAAAATGTATTAAGCGATCTTAATTGACCTTCGTTTTATTGAGTCGTGAGCGATAGTCGCATCTTGTTCAGAGCACGATTGTTTGACTCAGCTAGACCCTGAGCCGGATATAAATACTTATAACTCCCTCAAACATTATTTAAAAAGATATTACTAATATAGAATTTTATAGTGTACTTAAAATTGTATTGTTTTTAATATATGATCTGATATTTACTCTTCAACCTTGCTATGATACAGTTACGGGCCACACACGGTCAACGAGGTTCGTTTATACTAAACAATTTGTACATTACCATATGCACTCCGTTACATACCGGGTGGCATTGACCACTAATTCTCCGCGGACATATGACGGTACATATCGGTAAACTATGCTATTTTACATCATTCATGTTAATTTTATGGTTGGCCTAAATTACTCGCAACAATAACGCAGGGCTCCAAACCGCATATTTATCAGAAATTCAAGTGGGCGAGCTTAAATTTACAGCCAATTGTTTACATAGTTCAAATACATAATCCTACAAATACAGCTATAACACATATACAAACATTGAAAAGAAGTACACACTAACACGTTACGATAGATTTTGACTAGGGTTTTGAAATGGTGCATAAAAGGTTAGTCACAAGGAGAAGAACTGCTTAGCTGCTAACGGATGGGTTATAGGTACTGAGTTGAACATTAAAGGTGTTAAATACAATTAGATGATAAAACACCACACCATTGATATCCAACTAGTGAGTTCAGAAAAGTTTAAAAGATGTCCAAGTCTTAGTCAAGACTGTTTTACTTGAACTAATAAGGAAGGCTTTACATTTAAATGTAATTGTGAAAGTTGACTCACCATCCGGGAACATCTTCGGGGTCTTCGCAGTTGCCGGTGCCGTCAGCGTCTCCGATCTTGAAGACGGTGCCGATGGGGCAACCGTACTCACGGGCGACTCCCTCGAGACAGATGTAGTATTTGCGGCAGTCTTCGGGGTGAGCGTGACGGCTGAAGGAGCCAGCGTTAGAGACCTCGCCGGGAGCGGGGCAGGAGAAACCGTTCGCTACTTCTGGGAAACACCGAAAAAGGTTACGTGAGACACGGTGCAGAAGGCGAAACGAAACGTAGTCAAGTAATGGTGATTATAGGGCAAGAGTAGAATGAAAATCGCTTATAGGTAGTGTTCAAAATGTTGAGTGCTAAGTACAAGTAACATAAGTCTAAAATCTGTTACAGTTAACAAGATCTACGTAGGAAAGTTATAATGATATATTTTTTATGTATGCTTAATAATAAAATTGCAAAGGCTACAAATAAACGATGATTTTTATTTCAAAGCTCTCTTTCAAAACATTGTAAATTCTCTGGTGTCGCAAATGTCAAGGTGGCCGTGATTACTTTCAATAATAAAATGGCTCGTCTGCATTCAGTTTTTGTGAATAAAGATGCGATCAATCACTTGACCTACATTTTTTAATATCTTATTTTAAAACGGATTTTATTGTGAAGGAGCGACGGTATGATGTTAAAAAATGTTTCTTTGTCAACCAACATTGTATGTGTATTTTTTACAAAAATGTTACTTTCTACTTCGCCTGATTATGATAGTATTAAATTATTTTGTATTTCTCTTGGCGATAAGTTTTTCTTATTAAACTAAAAAAAATGATGACCCACACGGTGGGATTGAGATTCAAATCCTACCAGATACATACCTAAGAGTGATGTAATAAAATATATCCTGATGATCATGTAATGACAGTCACATAATGTAATGTATTGATGTAAGTAATGTATTGATGATGATCAGTACGTACCCTCGTTCTTGCACTCTGGGACCTGGTCAGCCCACATGCACACACGCGCTTCCCTGTCGTAGGCGAGACCGGGGCTACACTGGTAGCGGGAGGCTTCACCGTTCCAGCAGTTCCAGAACACATCGCACTTGGTTTCATCGGGGAAGATACCGTACAGTCTGGTGCAGTGAGGAGTGGAGATCGGGGGCTCTGCAAAGAAAACGATTTATATCAGATCTGTCATTGGGAGTCGCAATGAGAAAATCATAGGAAACTCTTTTATGTAATATTAAGCCTCTTAAGCATGTTTTAAAAAAATCTGTTCATAGTTTTCAGTCGAATAAGACACTTTCGTACGAAACACTACCGACAATTCTTTGAGTCATGACAATTTCTGGCTATACAATTTATAAAAGTTGAATATATAAGTGTGAATAATTTATTCTATCATACATGACGACGAATAACAAACTCTAAATCAGCAGGTAACTTAAAACCGTATTCCTAGAAACCTCAATTTAACAGCCACGCCATTTCGGCCAGCAACAGTCACATTATCAGATATCTACATAATCTATTTGTGATGTATGTTCACACTAACTATCACATTAATATGATGATAATGACAAAAGGACCTTGAACAACATCCTGGTCACACTTCACAAGTAAGTGGAGACACGCACACATTGATCCATATGTAAATCCTTCGACCTTGACCGAATACTAGTTATATGATAGTCCCGTGTTACCAACATATGGATATCTTCAATACTTTACTGTACACATTGACATTTAGCTAATTGCTTCCGCTATTGCTTGCCATTTAAATATAGCTTACAAAAACGATCGATTATTGCAAAAGCGTTGCAACCTATACAGATAATGACATAGTAACAAAATATTATTACAAACTTCTGACACATTATTATTATGAAACGTTTAAATTAACTAGCAAACCAAGTCGTTTAAAATTTGGTTTGTCTCAGTCATGTTTGTTAATTCAAATCATTCTTCATTAAAAAAACACCATGAAAGAACCTGCCTAAAAGTTCTGTTCAAAAATTCTCAAATATATGCAAAGTCTAGCCCGCACACTAGAAATATATCCGTAACCTTTCCCACTCTGATAGAAGACCCGACCCAGAAATAATAGAAATTAATTAATGATTATGATGCACTGTTCAAACTTACCAAGCTGTGTCCTTTCGTTGCACTCAACATTGTGGAGGTAGTCGCAGTTCTCGGTCAGGTATTTGGAGTCGGTGGCGTCGAAGGCGAGTCCGTTGCCGCAAGTCTTCAGCTCGGCGACACCGTTGTCACACTTCCAGTATTTGTCGCAGGAGACGTGGTGTGGGTAGAAGCCGTAGTCGTCCGGGCATTTGAAGGATTCTTGGGCAACAGCTAAACAAAGAGAAAGATCATAAGTATTATGTTTTATTTACAAGTAAAGGAGTGGAGAAAGATTCAGATAGCAAGCTTTGATCGTTCTCTAACTGAAGATGATGAACGCTAAGCGCGGATTCCTCACGACATTTTGCGCAAGAATCAAATACTTGATAAACTGCCAATATTGCGATAGGACGATGTGGTAACGTGTCATCAAAAACGCGGGTCTTCCTGAATTTTAATTGAAATTTCAAAAGAAACCACCAAGGGGTTTGCCAAGCGACGATTATGGCACGCAACTTATTTCGCAACATACCGGTCGCGGGCAGGGCCGCTCTTTCTCTGCGGAACGAAACGACAAACTTGTGTTAAGCAATGCATGGGACAGCTGTTCTGACTATTCTGTTATTGTCTCTCTAATTTCCTTGTTGAGTTGCACGTGGCCCGAAACTAATACATTCGCTATTCTGGTTTTGCAACAACTTTTTCTGCCTCAAACTTTAATCCGTCTAAAATTTAGATTGTATGTGTAACTATTTTGGGAAACATATTTTGGGACCGTTTAAATTTACATTTGTTCTTACCGCGCCTCTACTTTTCTATAATATTTCCACACACTACGAAGGTTCTTAGAAGTAATCATATCGAATTGTATTCTTACGCAGTAGTCATATTTCATGTTCTCGAATATACGTTATATCACGTGTTAGCTACCAACGCACTGGTTGACATTTGTACTATCTGCAGCACATCCTGGTTTTGCAATAACCTGCTCTCTCCAAGGCATCTTAATACCTACGCATTTGTGGTTATCTAAATAGCTGTACTTTTCCTAAGACTGTTGTAATGTCAACATTTCTTGTAATACTTGCATGTTTTATGACATTTTGATCTAAAGCTTATAAATCGTTAACTATTTGTAATAAATATGTATATTTTTATCGATTTTCAAAATTATAACGGTTGTAGCAATTATAGCAATAGCTAATAAACTATGAATCATCAATTCATTCCGACTCTACTCATGCTAAAACGACATCTAACCCAAGTATTTGAATTTTGTCGTTGAGCTGTTCGCAATGATTTCTCACGATTACTTCAGCCGTGAGTCATACGGTACTCGTACCGCGCATTTACAGTAACGAATAGCGACGTTAGCACCGATGTCATGCGGCTTTGTGGTTGCAAGTGCCCAAGATCACATTACAGTTACTGGTTACGATTCACAAGTCATAGTTTAGCTAACATTACAACTAACCATATTAACTAAACCATATTTTGTAGCTATCTTAATACCTCTTTTTACCTGACTGCGTCAGAAGCAGGGTAATATTTTCGAGAGTATTTATGTATGTTCATTTCTTTGGCATGCCCTAAAGTCGAAACGGCTCGAAGGATTTTATCATATGAGGTGTCGTTGGATTCGTCACAATTGTTCTATTGACATAAGCTATATAATTTTTAATATGGTGCCTGAAAACTTAAACAAAAGAGGTGGAAGGTACTATTTTCTTTTAATCATAGCAATATTCGTAGTTAAGCAGCTGGCTTTTGTTTTTAAGATAATTCTCTAGTGTTACAAAATCATTGGCACACGAGGAAACCTGTGTTAATTGCTTACGTAATTCGTGCTAAGAACCGCTTTCTGGGTTATGTTGCTCTATCACGAGCTGATTATGGGCAATGTGCGTTCACACCATACGGTGAATTAAGTCTTACAAAATATCGATTCACGTGGTAATGCTATTTTTCAGATATGTCGGTTATGTCAGTCAGTGTAGCTTTTAACATATATGTTAAGTAAGATGAAACATTGTATGTAACATGTATTTAAGAATACGCAGTAAATCAAATAAAAGCTTAAGTATACCACATCAAACTATTGTCACTAGCCAACATTTTATCTATTAAATAAAATTAATACTCATATACTTATAAATGAGTAAATGATGAGTAAATGAGAATATGACTATTCAAATGTGATATAGAAATATCTCGCTCTAAATATCTTGGTGAACTCATCAACACGAACTAAGGCAACCTTTCTCATTTATTTGAATAGAGTCGAGGTTAACAGCTTACCATTAACCACATTCCATGGAATCATTATACTAAGTTACACTGTGTGTAAGTTGCTCACGTTTTACAAGCTCAATTAGTGTCATTTACACTTTGTAAATGTAACGAAGAATTATGTTGTAGTCTGTCTTAAGTTAGTTGAGGCGCCTCTTTGATTGATAAGTTGATTTTACTATATAAATTGTGTTCTAAACAACAACAACCTGATAAACTATTAATAAAGAGATACAGTATTTTATCGTAACGACCACCTTGCAAACAATTTTTGCAAACATACTTTTCTATGTATATCTACAAACCTCTTTACTTTGTTTAAAAGGGACAAAGATGACATTTATCTGGTGTTTAACCAATAAAAATGTTTATTATCTTTTTTAGAACAGACTGCTGTGTGCTCTAGACTATCATGTCAATATTAGAAATTGCACGAGCTTAAAGATGTTGCCTGCACAAGTTACAACTTAAGCTTGCTTAATACGTGATATGAATTAGATGTAGACCAACTTCAATTATCGCAACGTACAGTTATCTAGTTCATTGCTTCTCAGTGATTAATTAATAAAATCGTGCACGAAACTACTTCACGCCCATTACTCGCAAAAGCAATAATTGGAGAACAATAATTGCATATTCATATTTACAAACTGCCCTCGCGTGTTTATCAAAGTTAATAGCTGTAAAATATTTCAACTATTTGTGATAGTTTTTGAAAGGGTTTATGCTTGCGAAAAGCACGTTACGTTATTGGCAATTTAGAAGCTAAATGAGTAGTTAAAAATGATTGAATTCATTTTTTCTTCATAATTCACAAAACAGGGTTTTTTCAGTGTATTGGCTTGAATAGGCTGAGGCTAGTTATTTTGCAGCCATTCATCTCAGTCACTTTTCTAGGTTAACTAATACATATCTCTAAATGAACTTTTTGTGATACTTGCCAACGAACGTATTTACATTTCTACACCCACAGTAAGATAAAATTGAAAAAATAGTTTACCGACGTAACAATAGCTGGTAACCTCTGCTCTAGCGAATTAGTGTCACGCCGGTAAACGAGAGCACGCTAGAGATCGTGTCACTCGTGTCGCAATCGGAGGCTGACACCGGATCCTGCGCGTACGCACGATGACATAATATTGACATGACCGACTGCGCACAATCCGTTATGTAATACAGTGGCAAGTGTCATTTGCCATATTTGGGCTGTTGATTTATGTGGCTGTTGGTACTTATTGACCGAATTATTAGTTTATTAGCACTACCTAATAGAGCTCTATTAAAATCTCTGGGTTGAATGAAATTAAGAGTACAGTTACAGTACAGTGAGTGCCTTAGCATATGGTATATTCGTTCTTATTCGAAAACCGGAACTTATGATATATGTAAAAAGTACAATTTTGAATTTGGCTCAAGATCGCAAAGCCGAAACTACTGAAGATATAACATGAATTTCGAAATTTTGGAAAATTTGGAAGAAGATTTCTCTTATGACATAGACGTCATTTAAGAAACTTTTGAAATTCCACCTCTAAATTGGTCAAATAGTGGATGAAAGTTTGTAATGTATAGTCTGCGCGTACAAAGTCGCGGGCGTATGCTAGTTGAGAATAATTAGGTTTAGTGCTATGTATAAAAACCTGCTCATTACTTTCAAAAATTACAACTACAAGAACGTCTGCGTTTTATATCCTTAACCGAGTATGAAGTAATTAACATCCAGTACGAAATAACACTAAAACGCTGGCACACTCTCGCGTAACACTTACAAATATTATTGAGTTGTCAATATTACATAAATGTTATTCAATATAAAGGTCGCGTTAAGTAATACAGGTGAAAGCTTCCTGACCCGCCAACAAGATGGGCGGGACTTTCGATTTCGTTAATACGATGCGTCTGCGCATGTGAAGCAATCTCGGCTCACGGCCGACCTTTCTGAGATCTGTTTGAATATTTAACTTTAACGCACTTGATATCTTAATAAGATATGTATGTTAAGTATCATTGTAAGTGTTATGGTTGCATATATTAATTCCAAGTCATTAAAATATGGATATATTAAGTAGTAAATAGTCCTAATTTTATAATATATGCGTTTAAATAAATATATATGTAATCAGCGTTGCATATTAACAAAAAAATGTAAATATAATTAATTTAAATAAATGAAAAATACATACACGATACGCTCCAGTTAGTAAGTATTTTTATTTTTATTTTAAGATCATGAACCGCCTATAACTATGAGAGCAGCGATCTGTCGTAACATTTAAAAGCCTATTAGATAACTACAATAGGCTATTATGTTATTTCTATCAGTGAAAGTTCGTAAGTTCTCTATTTGGTATTTTTATTGCAATACTTCTATAACAAAATATGTTAACTCATTTGTGTAAGTGCGTATAGTTAATCTCAAGGATTTATACTTATGGAATGCATTTAATGGATTACTGCGTTAAATAATTTCCTAATATTACACGTAAATCCGTTATGGGAACTTGACACTATAATTTAAAATACCTGAGTACGTGTTAATTATGAATGAGCATGTTTTTAACGCCTGTCTGCCTGCAATATTATTTGCAATTAAATTGACAAGTAATTGTTTTTTACTAAGAATGACTAAAATAACTAGTAATAATCAATGGTGAAAAAATCTTGGTTTTATTTTAGACCGAGAGTAGTAGTACAAAGTCTCTCGCTTTCAGGCGCTAGGTATGCAACAATATATTGTAACTATTGTCACCCACTTATCGAATTTGAAACCCCTTTTAAATC
>DWPV01005176.1:0-12732 GCA_018251915.1 Urbanus proteus proteus
AAAAAAACTTCCTCGCATTATATTTTAGTTTTGCGTATTTTAAACGCATTAGCATTAAAATCTAAAATCGATTACAAATCATTCATTTACAATTCGCAATTTAAAATAAGTCAATACATTCAAATTGAGGCATAAGAAATTAAAAATGTATCTTTTAAAATTTTAGTTAAATTTAACTAATATTTTATTTAAAATAAACGTTTACTTTAAAAATATGTAACTGATAAATATTTTGGAATCATACGATTAAAAAACACGTCATATACCTAGTAGCTATACCTAGTACCTATGTAACATACTTTTATCATATTTTTGTAATATTTAAATATCTTAATAATTTAAAAACTCCAAAAGTACGCAACGATAAAAGTACACATGTCATAATCTTTCAAAACATTAATATACACGAGTTATACATTTAATCATGAATATTACACACTTTTTCACGCTAAGTCCGATGTGAAAAACAATAAACAAAAAGTGAACACAAGTCTTATCGCTGGCAGCGTCGATAAAAACGCAATGAAAATCTAAAAACCCTTTCAGAGCAATAAATTATCAATTAACAGTTTTAATCGATTAATTACGTTTAAATTTACAATTACTTAAACAAGCGATAGTTAGAATATCGGGTTACTTGAAAAGATGTGTCGTCAACCCGTCATCGTTCCACTGCTGGGCATGGTGTTTGGCCACACCACGCTGGTCCACCGCGCTGGCCAAGTGCGAATTGATAGACCTCACGAATTGATATGCTTTAGTTTTTTTAAGAATTCTAAAACCTGTGGGTTTCTGCACTTTTTTACTTCACTTTTTTCTACTACTGATAATGGACAATTGAAGACAAGTAGAGACTTAACTAGTCCTTAGTATTTCTAAGAAGTTAATATAGTTCGGTATTTTTAGCTATCCTGTACAAAAACATTTTTACCTCCAACTATATATTAAAGAAAATTCTTTCCTAACGGTATGTTTGGAAAAAAGAAATTGATAAGTGATACTCAGATAATATATTCAGTGTAGATACCTACTACAATGTACATAGTGTACTTACAAAATAAGTGTTGGAAGATCTGGAATTTTTACTAAAATCTTAATGTTTTATCTAACATGCATCCTGTGTTGCCAACTGACATTCAATTGGTAAATACTATAATATGGGCTAAAATGGAAATATTTGCGATCGTATTCGTCAGGCAAATGCTGTCACATAACCGAGCACGTGAGAAGAGTGTAAGACATGATGTAAGGGTGTAGTCTTCAAAGCCAATGTGAGGAATTAAGTTTGAGGACTTGTCTTTATAAACATTTTTTTAAGATCTGGTCAGGATGTTTTCCTTCACCGTTACAGCAAGTTATACCTAATTACTAATAGGCACTATCTTCGCGAACTTAGAATTTAATTACCATGGTACTCAAACCTCGGATCGTAGATTAAAAGACTGAGTTTCGAACTACTAGGCTATTATTACATTTAGAACATAGAGGCCACCAGGCACGGATCTACCCCTCAATAGAGGTCATGGGCATAGCCACCCAAAAATTTTACGGCGAAAATAAAAAAAATCCTGCGTATCTGCAATTTAATGACGAAAAAAATTCCACCGCGTATGTATTTTATTCCATAAAAATACCCCCAAAAACTTTTGTATCCCCGAAAAAGTACCCTAAACAAAATTAGGGTTAAGGACATAGGGTAGATCAGCGCTTGGTGGCCACTACTATACTACTAATGATAATCCAATAGTAGACATTTTTTTCGCCAACCGTACGCACGTACGAGTAATATCTGATGTTTTGAAATCATGCACATTAAAACTAACTGAATATGATAACGAACTGTAACGATGAAGATAAACATAGCAACGAAATGAACACGCGTGAGTTTTCTAAGTTGTTTAAACCTGTGTAAAGGTTACCCACTGTCGGCTTTAGGGGAGACGATCCGGGTGGACGCCCGGGGCGCCGGGATTCAGGGGGCACCGAGGGCGCCAACGCATGACCCAAAAAACCGAGTCTTCCGTTTTACAATATCTACATTACATTAGTGCCATAATGCCTGCCTGCATATGTATGTGTATACAGGGCGCCAAAAGTGTAACACGGCCGGGGCGCCAAATATGTGACTTGTACGGGGCGCCAAATGTGTGACTCATCCGGGGCGCTTAGATGGTTGAGGCCGGCTCTGAGTTCACCACAGACTCGAAGACTTTTGGAAGGTAGGCCTTGTGGTTTAATTTCAGTGGTATCATCACCACACTATTTCTACCATATACCAGTATAGTAGTATGTCTTCTGGTTTAAATAGTGTTGTACCTAAGGGAGAGATTACTATACAAGGCATTACAACTTAGTTCTCACGGGTAGCAACGTATGTGTGACTGATGTCACTTTACTACTGCAATCTTACCCAGGATTATTTAAATTAATTAGCTATGATGACATATGTGAACAGCCATCCATAGAAAAATATTTGGCCTGGTTGACAATAGCCTCAACTCTACTGGTGAAAAAGTTCTACTCTACTGGATCAAAACGTATGATCGTAATAATAAAATATAATTCAATTTTCATTATAAGATTCACCTATGAGTTAATTAAGAAAATTGATTGTTATTTACGCTATTTGCACCTCTTAATAATGATATCTTACAACAGGTAGAGTCATAATTATTTATTACAGTTCAATAATTTCTGTTAATTAATTTTCAATTAAATTAGTAGTAAACACAGACATGTATAAACAAGCAATCTACCTAAGTTGTCAGTACCTATTGACGTCTAATCTGTCACAAAGGGGATACCAGTCTTTCTAACATGTGGCACCTAATTCACTGTTACTCTTAGGTCTTTCAGTACCCCTATTACGAGTGAAACGTTCCTCGTTTACGTTTGGGTCCATAGATCTACATGCAGCGCTCCTAGCGGACCGTTTAGGTACTATAATTTTAATTAAAATAATTAAAAAAACGTCACAAATTCGTACTAAGGGTACTGAATTTTCAATCAAAACATGTTAACTCTGCTACGAGTCTGCTAGGATAGAAATAGATCTGGAATTAGAATAATACCTGATATCCACTCTTTTCGAGTGAAGGTTTAGTTTTAAGCGTGCTGTGTTCTGGTATGAAGTGTAAGGGTATGGAAAGGGACACATACTCGTACTAATCCGTGGCGTTCCAACTTAGTCCTCAAGAATTGTAACTCATATATGGTTGACCTCAGGTACGATTTTTATCTGATCTGGTCTAGATTACATGTATCCACGGGAGTCAGGGGCTACTTATCATATGGTGAATTGCATGCTCATATGCTTCTTGTATCTTATAAAGAAAGCAAAAGATAATTTTACCGCAATAAAGTTATAAATAAACGGTCAAAGTTATAAAGAAAGTACGTAGAGAAATGATTAACGATTAACCGTACCGACTGCCGACTTCCTTGAAACCTGGCGTGACGTAACTCATCATTTGCGCCGTTTCAAATTAAGGACTTGTCAGAAACGTTATGAATGTATTTTGATATTTTTTGTATTTATAATTTGTATGCGTACTATGTATATCGACTCTGGTAAGGTTAAAATATGCTACTACATGAGCCAAAAAACTTTTTAAATTTTAGAAACAAAATATAACTTTAGACTAACTTTAGACTTTAGACTTTGTCATAAACGTAAGGTGTATTTATTTATACGTTTTTAGATCGAATTCCTAAATGTACAGTATTATTTTGTGTCTAAAATTTGTAAAAGTTGATTGGGTCTTGTGTAGAGTTGCATATTTTTGATTTTCAGCAATTTCGCTTACCAGCGTAGATACTCTACGCAGCATAGATACTCTACGTATTTTTGCTTTTGCAACCTCAAGTAAAACTCTGATTACAGATAAATATAATTTCCAATAAACCTTAACTGTCTGCCATAAACAAAAGAAAAGTTTTAAAAATTGTTATGATTATGTAATCTATGAACGCCGTCAGGTAAAGACCCCTTCACACCTATCATATTAGAACAACAATTATATATGTATACTCGTATTGTTTAACACCGATCTTATAAGGATGCAAGAGTGCTACACTAACAGTATTTAATAAAAATGTGATATTCAAAAAGGTTTTTAACCAATGTAAAAATCGAATTCAAAAAATATTTTTGAAGGCTACCTGCCTACAATAAAATATTTTTTAATTCGAATTTACAAAATTATTTTTGGATCTCATAGAATAGGTACTACGAGTAAACCACAACTTTTCAAGATGTTTAAGTACGGCGAAGAGGAGGAAGAAGTGAAAGAAACTCTAAAACACACGTTATCTTTTTCAAAAGAGGTTAACTACCCAAATTTTTCACCATCCGCGATGAACAGCAGCGGCGATACCAAAGTCGCCAAACAAAACTACTGCTAATTCCTTTATCTACTTAGTTATCGTATAGGTATGGCTCCGGGTTGTATGCTATGTGTATATTTTTAAACAATCTGTCGGACGAACAAAGACACATAAAAAATGACACAAACTATATGACCGAATTAAAAAATATATCTAATAAAATAATGCTATTAGTTCAAGAGGGAGGTTTATATGTAATTTAACGCGGGCGAAGCAGCGGGCAAAAGCTAGTGTAATATAAATAGGTAAGAGCTTGTTGTTTACCTATCTTACCATATCTTAAATACCAATACCAATTATTTCTATATTATGTCTAAAAATAAAAAAAAAATTTACGGTTTATAGCCCTACAGTAGGATTTTCTCGTGTGTCGTGGATGCCAAAGACGCACATTAGATGAATACAAAACATCCAACACCAGTACGGAAATCTATTAATTATTCAAAAATCTATCCGGCCGAGAATGAACCCGGGACCCACTGTATGACAGACGCACATGGTAACCATTCCACGGTGTTCGTTACCATGATGATGCAACAATGGGATCATACTTTACCACCCTGTTGGCAGTTGAAGAACGGGTTATTCGACATGTACTTTGCATTCTTAGCCACAAAAAGATGCCCCCGCTAACTGACCATTTTCGACCTTCGCGGACTTTATATTTGTATTTTTTCATTGTTATTTAACTGTGTATCCAAAATTCTTTGTTACATCGATCAAATAGTTTAGAGTTTGTGCCTGTACGGTTCCTTGACGATCAAAAAGTTTAGACGACAATGCGCATGCTGGCAATCTAGTTGTTATCGATTTATTTACCTATTAGTTTTCGAGTTTCTGAATAGCTGCGAATCGATTGTTTTGTTGAGTGTATGCGAGCAATACATAGCAGTACACGTCAAACTCGGTCGGTTCTTCCACTAGTATCAAATCATAATCGATATGTTTTGTTCTTTTTTTAACTTTTTTTTATACATTTATTAAATATTTTTTAACAATTAAAATAATCTGTTTAAAAAAATCAATATATCTATTGAAAATACATTTGTGCCTGCTTTCAAAGAAAAGTAAAATGTAATCTAATTTTTCTTCATGGCATCGAACCGATCCTTTGAAGAGAAAAACTCATTTTGAAACTTTTGAGACCAAGGCTTGTTAAGGAAATCGAGAAGATGGTTTAACAACTAATGCCTGTCAGTCTCGGTTTTACCTAGGCGGACAGTGAGCCGCTACAATTGAATGATTTCCGTCGTTCAAGACTGTTGATTGGGCGCTAATTACCCACGCAACTTCCAATATATGGTGCAATATCTTGTCCTGTAATAGCCCATATGTAGAGATCGTCTCGTGACCAGATATACACTTTTGAAGATAAGTTTAAATGTTGAAGAAAACCATAGCGAAAATGTCTGCATATAGGTTAATTGCATGGTCATTCTCATTGGCATAATTTATTGTCCCTAAAAATCTACATAAGTCGAAGACAAATATGTCTGCTGGAAATAGCAGTTTGAAACGCTGCGGTGATCTGGTTCTGGTTTTAAAAATGTTACTTATTTGAAACGTTGAAGCTTAGTCCTTAGGGTAGCGATGCATGTGTGAACGACCTCAAGTAGAACTTTAGTTTTACCTAAAATTGATTGCAGATATTCATGGACCACAGGATCATTACAGACATTATCACAGATCATTACAAGTGGGCTGCGTTATAAAAAATGTAATAATCATTGTATTTTATTAAAATAGGCTCCACTAACACGCATTGGAGCAGCGTGGTGGAGTATGCTCCAAGCCTATCTCAGTTGTGGGAGGACTCGTGCCCAGCAGTGGTACATAAAAATGGTTGCGGCAATTAAATTAGGATGTTCATTTTTATTACATAATCACCACAATACCATCATATTTCTATGAACTCATGTTGTACGCACGTAGTATTTCTTTGTAACAATGGAACATTTTCCTATATCCGCTATTTTTTATAAATATTCATGTTTTATAGTTCAATAAATTGCAGTTGCTACAAAAATGTGGTTACTTTACCTTTGTTAATACGTAGTAGTCAGTAAGGAACCTTGCTATTATTGTTAAATCGTTTGAGCTACAGTTAGGTATAACCAAAATAAGGCTGAATACGTAACGCTGAGTAAAATTAAACATTATTTCATAATTATATATATTTTAATATACTTCATATGTTTTTAAACAAATTTTAAAACATTTCCTTTTTAAAAAAGTTTTTAATCTTATTATACCATTAATCTCATAAAAATACCCTAATGAGTCTAAACGTTTAATCTTTTTAGGAATACTCGTACATAGGAGTAAGTAGGTACTTGAACATTTTTGACCGAAAAGTTTTTGAGAATTCTTTAAAAAATATTGATAATTTAAAATATCTATACACAAATACATAAAATTCAAGTGTCTGTATGAGATTTCAAAAGAACATTTGTAATGAAAGTATACACGATACACATAACAAAAATGCTATTATAAAACAATGATTGTCTGTCTGTTTATGTGAAGTAATATACAACTTTTAAACGGCTGAACCGATTTTGAAGGGACCTTTACTGAAATATAGATGAAGGTCTAAGGAGTAACATAGGCTACTTCGACTTTTGAAAAAAGGATTAGCGCCTGTTACACGCGCGTTCGCGCGTTTTCGCGGGAGAGCCTGTTCCAAGAAGGTATAAATAATTTGACATTTCAAATAAAATTACGTAATACTATTTTGCTACAAACGTCGATCTTCCTAGTAAACAATTATTGAAGTAATTTTGCATTCCTAATATTTCTATGTTTAATCCGTCGCTTTAATTATAGGCGTCACATATTACGATAGTATTGTCGCAATATTAATAACGATTAAGTATATTATAGACATTGTTCCGAGAAATTACCTATCTTACTACATAATTTAACTGGAGCAATACCTACGTGATTACATAAAGACAGTAGTTATGTCTAACGATCATTAGAAGGTTGTAGAACTCTTTTTAATTGCGTATGGTGAGACTTGACGAAGTTCTGATTATATCCTAGAGGAAAAGCTGTGTTTTGTATCTTTAAAAATAACTAGCTGATACCCGTGGTTGAAGGGTGTGGTAAGGGGGACATACATATCTGAGGCGTTCCAGCTTAGGCCTCAGATGGACTGCAAATTCGTATTTAAATAAAAATAAAATAAACGTATTTTTGTCTAATCCCTTTACTAGATTAGGTAGCCTCATTTGCTTTCTTTTCTTTGGATGAACATAATTTAGGCTAGCTTCAGTTCTCTATGTATAATAACTCTATGGAGTGTGATATACCTAACGTAAACGTCAAATTAGTAGATTAACCCTGCCAATGGAAACAGCCGTCCTTCCGGCCACTCATCCTCGTAGGAATTATTCTGCACAAACTGCACAACTTTATTTTCCCTTATTACTATTAGTTTTATTAATGTGCAAGAATAAAATAACAATTGTTTAATACATTTTTCACAACCATTAAGCAATAAAGCATTCATTTCTTCATTAATTATAAAATAAATTCTATTGAATAGATAATCTTGTTATAATTAAGCCTTTATATTAAGTTAAAAAAGGAGGAAATCTTGTTTTGTCTTTTTTTAGTATGTACCTAATACTTAAATGTGGTAAACGAATATGCAGACTATATCAGGTATATTAAGACAAGTATTCGGGTCAGTGAATCTCTTTTACGACATTATTTCTAACGTAAAACAGTACTTACATGGTGGATGAATGGTTTGCAGACTCACCTTCATATAAAGCGACCATTCTAACTCGCGAGAGTAGCAACACATTCCTGACTTCACAGAGAACCCCTGTTCTACCTGAAGTTTCTTATAGATGTTTGGGTTGATCTCTGCATCAGCAATAGGTGGACTGCTAGTTCAAACCACATAAAATCGTAATGTATGTAAGGTTAGGTTAGGTTAGGTTAGTAATATAAGTAGGTAGATGTTTTATTTTTTAAAGCATAGAGACAAGCATGCAGTCCACTTGATGGTAAATAGCTACTGACGCCCATGGACACTTGTGATAAGATCCAAATGAGGTTACAATCCTACCTGAAGACGATCACAGATGCGTTGCTGCCCCTACGGAGTCATTTATAAGTAGGTATGTCTCCCTTACCACAACAAAGCAGCGATGAACACTGCTGTTGTTTGGTAGAAATAGTTGCCGCAGTGGTGTCATGGGCATATGATGATGTGTCCATGTTTAACCACTTAAAAGTTAAAAAAGCATTACTTTCAAGAACATCTGTTCAGTGACATCAGTACTGTATACACCGCGAAACGTAAATTCGCCAATTAGCTCCCTCAATGGGATTGCCCGGTCGTCACTTCCGGAATAATCTTAGAATGTAGGAAAGTTTATGTAAAGGTGTTTAGCTAAAAGTTATATATCTATACAATATCTGTCATTTAATTTGAATCAAAAATACAATTATTTATATAATACATGTTGGCAGTTACGAACTTGGTATATTTCAGAAGTGCCTACTGAAAAGTAGGTATATACTGAAAGGTTAAATGCCGATGTCTGCATAAAATTAAATGAAAGGTGCTGAAATTATATATCTTTTTCTGGTTTCTTATGTTTCTTTCTTTGTGAGTTATGTTTAGTGTCTCACAAAAAAAAACAAAAATAAAAAGAAAATCTCGATTCCAAAAATACCTGAGTCCTGTGAAATGTATTTATTTACAAAATACTCCACTTATGTTCACTAATTACATTATAATTATTATATAAGCAGAAGAAGACAATGCTACCCAAAACAATAAGATACCGTGCAAACATCAACTGAGTCGATTAGTTCTGCCAATCGGCCGGCCAGAACTTCCTGGCAATTCTCGCGGGAAGGAAAAGGCATGTTAGCTTCTTGGACTTTTATCTGATCCCCAGTTTCTTTGTCCGTAACTTATATTCCATTCCCACGCCTATTTCATTTGGATTTGTATCTCCATTAACTGTTCCTGGAAGCTCTTCCTTTTGCGTTTTTACATTTATTTGGGTCAAATATATCTGTGGTTTATCAAAATTGATTTAATAAAGATTAATCTCAGTATCTCTTTAAGGCACCCATTAAGGCGGTCTGTTCTTCTTGGTAATTTTCACGGTAAGAGAAGTCCTTAGACTTTTATCTGATTCCTAGTCCGCTAACTTATGATTCATTCCCACGTCTGTTTCATTTGCGTTTGAATTCTTCTACATTTATTTGGGTCAAATATTTGGGTGCTATGACTGATTTTAAAAATTTTAGGTATGTATCTTTTAAGGGTATTTGGGTTACCTGAAATGATCAAGTCAATAGGTTAAGTAGAATGTGTGTTATTCTAAAAATACCATATTTTTATTATAAAATATCTTATGAGAAGTTACTATGTATTACCATAGGTATTACTTGGGTTGTTATAGTGCGCTTGACACGCGTGTTGGTAACCGCGGCAAGTGTTGATCTTACACAGGAAGATGCAATTGTAGCACTTTTTCGTAATATAGCCCATTTTAATTTGTAATTTTAAGAGTGTACTGTAAATGTGAGTGTAGTGTGAATTTTTCCGAAGTGTACCAGTTAGTAGATTAGAACATCTACTACAATGATAACATGATGACGTTTTTGTTGCAGCCACACATCGGGGGTTAAGCAACGACGCAAGCAACACACCCGGCGCACAGGTCCAAGAGATTGCTGACTATGAAACTGCTTTGGACGCGGCAGGTAATTTGTTTTTGTTAATGTACTAATTTGTACTTCGAGTATGACCGTCGTATTGAAATTGACAAAGTATGAGTCACCTTGTCCCTGTAGAAGCGGGACCAGAATAGGGCTGCGATATCCCCTGCCTGTCGTAAGAGGCGACTAAAAGAGTGTAAGCCGACCGAGTTGAACCGACCCTCGAGTGACCCCGGGGAGGACGGCGGTATGTTGGTCGCGTGCCATCGCAAAAACCCGCAAATGTAAAAATCCCAGATAACCCGGCGTCGCTCACAAAGCGTTAGGTATCTTTTGAAGGTTTCCCCTCGTAAAAAATGGTATAAGTCACCTAGTGACAATTTAATATCAGTTCATCTTCGTGTTTTGAGTACTATACTACGATACTACTAATATTATATTTATTAGGTACTAGTTTTTGCTGGCACTTGACCGCGATTTCAAGTGTAGGAAAGTGATCATCTAGGATGCAATGAGTTCGTGTCCACTTATTCTTGTCACTTCCAGCATGTAATATGAGATTGGAGTCGATTATCTATTACGTCAATTAGAAATTGTTGCTAACTAAACATTTCTGTGAGAATGTGACAAAAACGTACGTACGTGACACATTTATAATTTGACCAAAGAGATATAGCTTCGGAAACTAATTGATTGGAGATTTCAAAATAATGCAATCATACTTTTTGTTTAATCTTAATTTTGTAGCGTTTTTCGTGATATAACTACATATATTCATTGAGTTATTTTTCATTTCAAAACTCAGTGGAATAACTAACCCGTTTTATACTGCATAGCAGGGATGTTATGGAGCTCCGTAACTATAACCGAAACTATAGGATATATAAAATAAATAAAATTGAAGTGTCTGTTTATGATTTAAAAGTAACATTTTTTTACTCAATGCATATGATACTTTCATGCTCTACACGATACCTATAACGAAAATGCAATAAAAAAAAATGTCTGTCTGTCTGGCTGAAGTAATCTTCTAAACCGCTTCTAAACCGATTTTGACGGGACTTTTACTGGAAGGTAGCTGTAGGTCCAAGGCGTAACATAGGTTACTTTAATTTTCAAAAAATCCATTAGCGCGCGCTCAAGTAATCCTTAATTTAACTTAAATTTACATTCATCCACGCGTTATTAAAATAACGAAGAATAACAGGACATAATATTTTCATTACTAACGCATACACGAGTGACGCAACTTTGGCGCACTCGTATATTTTAAAGACCACAAATATCAGCCAACCCCATACAATAACTATTATTGTTATGGTGTAAGACATCATTGGCTGTGGTTATAATGCACGTCTATCATATGACGTGTAAGGTTTATCTTAGTTTATATATAGATGATCAAAGGATATCAAAAGGTAATTATAAAAAAATCACCTATGATCCCCTAATAACTGCGATATTTTAGATGCTCGTTTCATGTTATGCTTAAGTGATCAAATTATAATAAAATAATACACTTTTTGAACTAGAATTGATCACCCAGGTGATTATTCGTATGTCACAGGTGATCAAGTGACACCCAGGTGATATCACTTGGTTGATCAAAGTGGAATAGACCGTTATACCTTGTTAATAGTGTCCTATGACATGGGGTTATCTTGTTAATAGTGTGGTATGACATGGGGCTCTTCAAGAAAGATGCAAAAAGAGCTATTCTTCAAAGATAGCGATACACTGTCATCTTTTAGTGTTGCAAATATCCATAGGTGACGGTGACTACTTACCATCAGGTAGCTCGTCTGACTTAGTGCTACGTTAGAATAAAATAATAGTCTTACTATTTCCATGCTAAAAATTAGGCAAGAAAGGTATGGTGCGGTAGTACTACTCTCAATCCGTACCTGTCAAATCTTGTACATATTAATTTCATTATTTTCAATATTGAATGAAGCTATGGAAAAGTTAAACATAAATAGGTTCTAACGATTGAAATAGGAATACTTACCGCTCGTGGTAGAACTGCAAACATCAACAGTGGTCGAGACAATGCTATGGATATTATAAATATTATCTCTCCGATAATCGTGTTATTGTTCACGCTTTATAATAACGATAGATTTGTGGACTATTTATTAGATTATGGCGTTTTGAAAATATAAAACAAAACAGATTATTGAAGTTCTCTTTTTTATACTCATAACCTCATTATTATTTTCCGTACCAACTTATCATGAGTACCTACTTCGGTACTTCTTACTACACCCAAAGACGACACATACACCAATACCCAGACATCTGCCAAAAATCAGGATATTACAATTCACCAAATGTTTGCATAGTCAAAAATATTTTTGGGAAGTAGTAGAATAAGTTTAGTTCTTATTTTTAAATAGCACCGTGGAGTTTCTACTGCCACATTAATTTCTTATTGGAAGAATATTGATGGCAAATTCATAACGTAATCATTAGATCACCATCAAGCCATCATATTATATAAGCAACTTGAAGATTTTTTTTATATATGATCGAAGTAGCAAACGAGCATGCAGTCCACCTGATAGTAAGTGGCAACTGCCGCCCATGGACATCTGTAATCAACCCCAGATAAGATCAAGGTCCTACCTGAGGTTGACCATAGATGCGTTGCTA
>DWPV01005177.1:0-12731 GCA_018251915.1 Urbanus proteus proteus
AACATTCGCATCGTTTCTTGCGAATGCGAATGCGAATATCCAAAATCATGCGAATATTCGCGAATGCGAATGCGAATATTCGTTACAACACTAATACATACCATCATTGAGTCTACATTCTCTACAATACCTACCCTAGAAGTCTACATCAAAGGGACAAATTATGTTGACCCAGTTGAATAGTTTTCTCTGTTTAAAGTTAACACTGTAATGTCTGATAATTCAGTTACATATTTTACATACGTGCAGACCTATACTATATTTACAATGTAATGTAATTCTAGCATATTAATAGACTTTCCAAGCTTAATGTTTAAAAGGTAAGTGAGCAAGGCAATAGGTAGACTTGGGACATAGGTACATAGGTTTAGGTACGACCTCATGACTCCTGGCTCAAGATTACGGAAAATTTAGGAAGATGAATGGATCACTGGAACAAATGAATATGTGGGTTAGGTAAATAATGAACATCTATCCACATAACAATGATGGATAAGCCTTGGTTTTGGGTTCAGATTTTCTGAAGGCATCAGCATGGATAACCTTACTACATTTTATTTTAAATATTGTAAAATGTAGCTTTGCCCTTTTGAAAAGACAATGCCCATGTATGCATTTGAATTTCAGTGGTTTCCTGTATGAAATGAAATTATAATAGGGCGCTCATTTTGATTTGAAGATAATATAAAGCGGGAACGAGTAACGTCTTATTTGCGTAATTATAAGGTTGAAGCAGAGGTTATCTATTGCTATATAAAGTCTCTGTTAAGTCATGGTTAAGTAGTTATCAACTTGCTTCAAAGCGGAACAAGGATTTTGTGAACATAATACGCATTTTTAAAACATGAAGTTATTTACGTTTATTATTTTATTTCTTTATATTAGCGTAGAAGTGATTTTGGCTAAACGTCACAGTGTGTTGACTCTTGATGAAAATTCTGTATGTCGTATAAAAAGATCCTGTTTAGACTGTCTACGATTGCCTCAATGCTCTTGGTGTCCCACAGAAAATAAATGCTACTCTAAGAAATTAATAACAGAACAAGGATACTGTGAAAATGCTACTATACATCATACTGACTATGGAAGTAAGTTTCAGACTTACTGTAATATGTTATTGCATTTAAATAAAAATTAATCATGTGCTACTCACAAGTTTTAATATAAGACATGTTTAACTTACATAGGTACCTTATATCGGCACTGTAATCTACTATTAATTTCCAATAGGATTTGTAAATGTTTCGTGATTTAAAAGAAATGTTCAAGTATTATGTTAACACACTTCAATAGAAAACATATTAGAATATCTCCATCTCTTTCTCTCTTTCCATGTTCTACAAGTAAAATTATTAAAAGGATTAGGTTCTACTAAGTACAAACTATTAAAACTCATTTTACAGTGAGCTTCAAAGAAAATGCTGAATGTTCGTGTGCTGGTGGAAACATGGAAAGGAACTGCATACCGCCAGGTCTTCCACAGGAGGAAGAATGCTGCGGGCGGGGAAAATGTGTATGCGGCCGTTGCTTCTGTGATAATAACCCAGATACTGAGAACCCCACTAAGGTATGATAAGCATCCTAAAAAGGTACGACTTACATTTAATAAGTAAGTAGGTAGGTACACGACTTACAGCTGATTGGTACTGCTTATTACCTTATTATTGGACTATTGATTTATTAAATGCATTATTCACAAGTTATTTCATTAACACTTTGTTATTAGTTTCTTAATGCGTGTTTATAAGTATTTTAATTCATATTGGATAGATGTTGCACCGTAAGGCCGCGATTTATTAATACACGATGGACTCAAATCATCCCCACTTATACCTACTTCCTATAGCTAGTTGATATATAATTTCGCTTTCAATCTGACACATCGTGGTATAATTGAGGGGTTTACGGACTTTTACAATGATGACCTACGTATATACCTAATTACCTATAAACATGGTCATATTTTATGGTTTAATTTTTGTGAAACTGGAAACGATTGCCGGTACGTATCTCTTATTGGGACTTTTACAAAAAGAAAACTGGATGGCACTGAATTTCCATTGGTGACGCAAAAAATTAAAATTGTGCATATTTACGTTTTTTCAGTTAAAAATGTATTTTTCAGGTGGTGACAGGGGAATACTGCGAATTGGATAACTTTTCTTGTGATGGTCCGAAATGCAACGAAGGTCCCTATTCTATTTACGACATGAAAATATATGAAGAACAAAACTCTGATAATATTATGGAGACAAATATTGCACAACCTTTAGAAGACTAAAAGCCAGATTAATCATTTTAGTGATAAATAAACATAACTTTGTAATTGTAAATGTATTAAATGTAAAATAGATGTACTGAATTGAACACTTTTTATTATTAAATGTGAATGTTAATAACCATATTATTAAATCGATCAAAGGCAAGGAATGGATGCGATGATTATTTGATCTCGAACCAGCTTCTCAGGCGGGGCGTTGGCGCGAAAGAACCGCGTCTCAATTAAGGAATTGATATGAACCGAGCTTCTGCCGACGATAGCTCATCGTTCTCGAGAGTCCGTCCGTTATGGTAACGCGAAATTAGATTTCAACAAGTCTATTTTCTTTTCCAGTACTTCGCCTTTTATTTCCTTCGAGGAACTCTCGAACGGCTTTCAGCGAGTCATATCTGATATGACAGCATTTAAAAATCGACGAAAAAATCAATTACAAGATGATGAAATTATTTGAAGTTGAAATGGAAGATAAGTAACTTACTAATTTATAAATACGTTACTTATCATGAATGATTAAGGAAGCCTTTTTTGATATTTATTGCTTTGCAGCTTTTTATGAGTAGATAGGTAGGTACCTACTTAATTAAAATAATATACGTCTTAAGTGTTCGTTATCGGTCGGTTCCCCATATCCTATTTAAAAATACATGTGACATTTCTCCATCGAACAATGATATGGATAGTATAACAAGCCTAACTGAATTTACGTTCCATAATTGAGGCGGAATGCAGCGGAGGAACTCGTAGCACCCAATTCGATTAGGAAGGAGCGCCTAAATTGTTTTACAGTCGAACAGCTTCGTGCACTAGGTACTGAAACTGATGGTATCCGGTTGGCAATATTGGTCATCCGCTTTTTTTATATGATCGAATTAGTAAACGAGCATGCAGTCCACCTGGTGGTAAGTGGCCACTGCCGCACATGACCACCTGTAATCAACCTCAGATAAGATCAAGGTCCTACCTGAGGTTGACCACAGATGCGTTGATACCCCGAAAGACTAAGTTGGAACGCCTCGGATAAGTATGTCTCTTACCACACCCTTCAGACCAGAACACAGCAGTGCTGCACTGCTGTTAAAAGGCAGAAATAGGTGTGGCGGTGGTGCCGCCGGAGTCGAGCTACATAGAGTTCTACCACCTTTAAACTTACTTACTCTTTGGTGTGGCAAATGCTGCTGTATTCTGGTTGAAGGGTATGGAAAGGGAGATATACTTTCCGAAGGGTTCCAACTTAGTACTCCAGGGTAACAACGCGTCTGAAGGCACACTGGTCTTATCTGAGGTTGGTGCCTCCAAGTGCGGATTGGTAGTAATTAAGTGACTATACTCAGGAATGAAGGCTTCTTTCCTGTGCCATTAAGAAAAAAATATATACAAAATAAAATTATCCTAATGATATCCTACTAAAATTTTATGGGAGAAGCGATATAGCTATATGCCTTGGGAGGAGGGTAAAAATATTTATAGGTATAGGTACTATTACTTCGACGTGACACCTCCCTATGCTAAAACCTCGATCTGTCATCATTTTACTTCTCCTGAATACAAATGATATATGTAGATTTATGATTGCTAAATCTTGACGGTGATTTTTCCTAATTTGTCGGTTAAAACCTAAAACACACGTTTCTGGACAATCCTTTTGTTATTTGATTCAATAGCCCAAGTACCAAAATTTACTTTAAACCTCATAAATAAAGTAGGTAGATCTATCATTCCTAACAAAAAAATGACGCCATTTTTAAAATGGTCGGGCTATAAAAGTGATTATGTGAGGGTAAATATACAAAGGTGCTGACATGAAACCACGCTAGTTTTGTGTAAGTGTGTGCGTATAAATACATGAAAGTAGCGTGGTTTTTTTGGCTTCACTCAAATACAAGGCGGTGAGTAATCTATCTATTTTATTTATCTGAGCTCTAAACTAAAAAAATCCACAGTACAGTACATAGATATCACTTAGAACATTTTAATATACCGGATCAGAACCTCCAAGTTATCAGCTCTATCAAAGCATTTTTGCATACCTATATGTTTGTACCAAAATAATCTATACAAATAAATGAAATTAAAGTGTCTGTTTATGATTTCAAAATAACATTTTTTACTCAATGCATATAAAAGTATACACGATACCTATAACAAAATGCAATTAAAAAAAAATTTGTTTATCTGTCTGTCTGTCTGTTTGGCTGAGCTAATCTTCTAAACGGCTGGACCGATTATGACGAGACTTTCACTAGCAGATAGCTGAAAGTCTAAGGCGTAACATAGACTATTTTAATTTTCGAAAAAGGCATTAGTGCGCGCGCCACACGCATGCGCGGCCAATCGCGGGACCGCGGGTTGTTGTCTATGTTTAGATAAGTATCCTTTTATACTTTTTTAACGCGGGTGAAACCGCGTGGATCAGCTAGTGTAGAAATAAAAGTTCGACGAATTCCATGTAAGTATACAGAGCGTAATGATATTTCATGTGAGCTCTTTGTCTGGTGAAGGTCATTGTAGGCATTTTAAATAGGGATAAATTGTCGACGTAAGTAATCCAATGAATTTGAGGCGAATTTATTTATTGAATAATTCACACGAGATCGTGACTCGGGTGACAACGAATAAGATGTCAATGAAGTCAGAGGGGCGGGTGGATGTATATTGCACAATGGGATGGGAGATCACACATAATAATATGGCATTGGTATTCCGTAGCGGGGAAGAATGCGCGCGTTCCGGCGACTTCTTGGCGTTCCGAAGACCACCCGTCGCCCCCGAGCCGGCACCCACTCCAGCAATCTATGATGGCCTCATTTTACGCAATCATGATTCGGAAAATTTCATACCAATAATCATTTGCATATTTAATTAAAAGACATTGGAAAAAATTTAAATATTCCAACGTTTTAAAAAAATAAGAAATATGTGAATACCTAATATATACTTTACGTTAATTAATTAATAAATTAATACAAGGTTATAATTTTAAGAGTATTACTATTTTAAGAGAACATTTTCATTTTCATCATTAATAAAAAAAAGATATTTCAGTTTTGTCGGATATGAAATAATACATAGCCGGCATTCATAGAAGCTGACCGCATATTCTGTCCTTGGGAGGATTTGTAATTGACTTTAGAGTCTTAATATCTTTAATTTAAGATAGATTGTCTTATTGCTGACAGATGTCCATGAGTGAAAGTGACTACTTACCATGAAGTTGACTACATGTTCGTTTGCTACGTCAATCTTGCAAAAAATATACTACCATCCTAGTTATGACCATCAAGAGCTAAGTAGATCTTAGCTCTTGATGGTCATAACTATCGGCTCGCTGGGCGCCAACGGCCCACCTCAGTCAAACATTCGTTGAGAAAAGTATTTTAAACTTTTAGTAATTATATAAAAATAATGTAATTAGGTTCATTTACAATTTGGAAAATTCTACTTTCACCTCAGGCGAACGGAACCCCCGCTACGCCACAGAATTTGCCTTACCTTAATAAAAAGTATTTTATTTGTTATCTATTACCAACGGGCTGTAACTTAAAAAAATCCTTAAGTTTGGCTCGAAACGTTCTCCATCCCTGACATAAATGAATAATTTAAAAGTTATGACGTACTTTAATAAAGTTTCCCATAAACATCACATTTCAGGAAACGGAGCAGTGATTTTTGTAAATGATAGTGGTCACGTCATGAAATAGTTGAACCATTAAATTTTCGATGGAATCGTCGCAATACTGCATAAGTATAAAATATAGCATAGTATTTTCGGCGTTTGGAATAGTTTTTTTACTTTGCTTTTTCCTGTTTATAATCTTTTCTTGTAAATTAGTTACACAAATATAGCTAAACGAGATGTTTTCGAAAGATATTTGTCAATGTACTTTGAAAGGTACATTGAACAAATACGTGCTATTCATGTTTTGCACTTAAGGAAAACTATATCTGAGTCGTATATTATGCGTGAATAAGATAACTTTAAATGAAAATTGTAACACATTGTTCATATCAATAACTTAATTACTGATGTAAAGCTCGGTCCATGCTGATGCTACAAAATTATTCGTATGTTGTCTACATATATGTGTGTCTTAAATGTTGTTACAAGAAACTGCTACGTGATATCAATCCTATGAAAATGAGTTTGTTTCAGGATCCAGTAGGTACCTTTTTTAAAAGTAGAACTGAAAAGCTCTACTTTTACAATTTAGTCTTATGACACTAAGTCCAAAACTTCTTTCTTTTCTTGAGTTTTCGAAGATTTACGATTTTAAATAAATATTAACTCAGACTTTTTAAGTTAAACGGTTCCATTAAGCAGGATTTAGCGCCTTTAATCCTTTGCTAGGAAAGGGTTTTACTTCCTGTCACCCTGAATATAACAGAGTAAAATAGAAAAACGACGCTCGCTTAAAATTTGGCTTAAACGTTTCAGAAGTGGACACTTTAAATTTGAATCTTCAAAGTAGACCCGAAAGGATGAGCTTTTAGGCTGAATATTCATGCAGCCGCACTCGTAGATAAGAGGTTACTTTCAACCGTAGGTCATTAATAATTTACAGTTAACTTCATATTAATGATCCGTGAAGTATAGCTATTACTTATTTACCGGGTCGCGAGTCATTCTAATGTAATACGTATACTACCATAAAAATAATTATTATTGTAAGTATGTAGCTAATTGCCAGAACAGTTATTATTTTAGTTTACGTAATTAGATTTTATGTTTTAATTACAGGATTATATCGCTCACCTGTGTCAGTAGTGCGACAGTAATGGTTTGGATTGGCTGGGTTAGAAATGTTTGACCGAAAATTTCAAAATCTGTTTCCTGTATTTTATTAACAGTATTAACCGATGTTGTATTCAATATTCTAATTTAAAAATTACCTAGTTGTACGTAGAAGAGAAGATTAGCCTGAATTATTATTCTTGTATATTTTTAAACTCACATTGATTCCAAAGAAATTTATAAGAGTTTATTCAAGGAAAATTAGGAAATACATGTAATATTGGTTATAGATATAACGGGGAGAACATTTAGCTGACTCAATGAAGTGGTATCGGGGAGGGCAAGTGAGGCATAAGTTACATGCTACGAGCGGGCCAACGCTTATGGTGAAACAGGTTATAAATACATTATCTATACCCATCATACCTGCCTAATGTAAACAGCATATTATTTCATAGTGGATAAACGTTTCTTTCTATTTTACTGATTTGTATTCGGATTTCGTATTTTATCATATTAGGTCTTATTTTCTTAATATTTTCGTAATTCAAACACTTTCTAGTTCTGAAAAATTTGAAGCTTAGAATGTTCGATATAATGTAGGAATTATATAATATGGAGGAAACTATTTCTAATTTATTTATTTAGTACTAGTAAAAGTAAAGTGCGAAAATATAAGCGAAGCATACATATAAGTAAATTATATGGGTAAAGAAAAAAAGAAATATTTTCGTTACGTTAGAAAAAATGTACACTAAATTGTAATACCAAATAAAAATGTATCAACATCGCTATATATTAACGCTTACAGTAACCAGTAACACTCTTACCATAATAAACCCCGCTAAAACAAAAAAGTTATTCATAAAATTTGCCCAGTTTATTAAAACATTCCAACATTATTCCAAGTAATATTTCAATGTTGTTCATTTGAAAAATAAACCGCACATCTTGTGAACATGCGCCACCCGCTACGGCGTAGCGGAGTTAACACACGCGTCCGCGCCCCGCGCACCCTCTCGACCAGCGGAGTGCTGGCGGCTGCCGCTTGGTCGTCGAGTCACCCGGAGGACGCCGCGCCGCTGACACCACCGCAACTCTTTACCCCATGCGGTACCTCGCAACTTTTCTAAGTTCTAGACTCCCGCTTTAAAGTTAAATCAGTGAAAGCCATGGATGTAGAGGAGTTCCGCGTGAGAGGCAAGGAGATGGTCGACTATATTTGCACGTACATGACCACTTTGCGTACCCGAAGGGTTACACCGTCGGTCGAACCTGGATACCTTCGAGCAGCGCTGCCCGCCGAGGCTCCCCACCTTCCGGAAGCTTGGGACGATGTGATGATGGATGTGGAGAATAAGATCATGCCTGGAGTGACCCACTGGCAGCACCCTCGGTTTCATGCCTATTTTCCGTCCGGCAACGCGTACCCATCTATTCTTGGAGACATGCTGTCAGCAGGGATTGGATGTATCGGTTTCTCATGGGTAAATTGATTTTCCTTACACCTGTTAGATACACAATCGTAATTACAGCCTAAAGAAAAAAAATAGTTGCCTACATACTGATATTATTTTCAAAACGGTTGAAATTATTACAATAGTTCATGTCACAACTTCCGTTATTAACTATCCGTTAAAATCGCAAAACTAAGTAATTCGATACATGGCATATACCTACATGTTAGATTTTTATGTAAACTTGTGTTTAATATACCTATCACAAGGTTCTATAAAAAAATCAATGTTATCGAATATTCGAAAAAAAATTGAAAGATTTGCAGTATTTTTCCAAGTTAATTTGAAGTACAGTAGGTGATTCCCCCAAGAACAAACAAATAATACCTTTATTTGTTCTGCTTATGAGTTTCAGAAGTGTAATACAGCATTTAGGATAATAGAATTTTGAAAAACTTAGAACATGTAGAGCTGATTAAAAAACTACAAATATATGTACTTATACTTTGATCGTTTAATTTGTCGTTAAGTTATTAATCAACATAATTGATGAACTAGTTGTTCATTAACGTCTGTACTTATTGATGAACCAGTTGTTCATTAACGTCTGTACTTTTCATTTCGTTTCACCCGATTATGGAGTTATTTATGTAGGACTCATATTGCAAATTGACACAAATTCGACCATAAAGAAAACATGAATCATTGCATTTTCATCAATAACTGCCAAAATGAACTAAAAACCAATTCACAAAGCAACGAGCAAAAGGCTCTATTTTATTTTTGTCTAATTAAGTGTAGGATCTATAAAAAGGTAATTAAGTAATTGTGATGAATGTCAATGCTTTTCGTTACTTCCGATTAAGTAGTTATGAATGATGAGCTACAACAATAGGAACTCATTTTCTCAGTGACGTACACTCTTGAACTTGGCATTTTCACCCCGTTAAAGTGAAGCTAAAAAAGACACACTTAAGTATAATAGATCGTCTGAATTCACACTTTTTCGACTATTTTGATCCCAATGTATTTTTATTTTTATGTTTACTTCTTAACTACTTTCTAATTTTTTAATAACAATTGTATATGCATATATGTAATATAACGGTAGCTGCAATTTAGATGAAAAATCAAGTCATTTTAATTCAAATAGAAAAAGAAAATGGAGAGTTACAATCTTTGTTCGAATTTGAATTTTCAGACTAAGAAACACCGTTTTATTTTATGCATATTTAGACATTTGTGAACCATACATGTATATAAAGGCTGAAGAATTACCAACGTAAATCTAGAATGGAAAATATACTGTAAACGCTGCAACAGTATCGATTGTGGTGTAGGTAATTGCCCTTTTGAATAACTTATGATGTTTCACGAACCTTCCCAGTCAGTACTTGTCTTATATTGTAAAACTAAAAATATACCAAAAGTAACTACTAAGTTCAGTAATACCTATACTCTATTATATGATATTGTTTGCTCTTAATTGAGAAAATAATAATAAGTGTCTCCTTCATACCAGACACGCAGTTTCGTTTAACACTGTTGTCATAGGGCAGAAATAGCTCTGGCGGTGAAGCCACCGGAGTAAACCAAGAGCTTTGCCACTTAAAAGGTAACTTAAAATTATATTTTTTATTTATAGGCTGCAAGTCCTGCATGCACAGAACTGGAGATAATAATGCTGGATTGGATGGGTACGTATTAACTATTTCTTTGAAATACTCAATCAATATACATTTCTATAATATATCTTTAAAACTGAGATTTAATTACGAGTTACTTCTTATTCTGCAGTAGGTGTACACTAGATATAAAGAATCTTCTGATGCAAGTGATGCATTTCATATTTTATCGCGAAAATATATAAGACTATAAGTATACAGAAGCCTATAAAAGTGAGTCTTACATTGTAAACTAATTAACAACAGTTATTTTTCGCTAAGATAGTTTTAAAAGTAGTGAAAACTTTCAGGAAAAGCTATCGGTTTACCGCCAGCTTTCCTAGCGCTTGAAGAAGGTAGCAAAGGAGGTGGTGTTATAGAGGTAAGTTTGAAAACTCAACACTTACAAACAGAAGCCCTTGGTTGCACTACGAACTTATTACTTGTTGTGTAATTAACACACTTCGTATGTACTAGATATACCCATTACTTTTTGAACAAATCTCAGTCACAACCTTACGTCACACACATCTTTTACCGTGTTTTGCCGCAACCCCTTTTTATGTCCCACTGCTGAGCACGAGTCTTCTCTCACAACTGAGAGAGGCTTGGAGCGTACTCCACCACGCTGCTCCAATGTGTGTAGGTGGAAGTGATTTTAGCGTTTAACTTAGAAATAATTCATTTCTAATACATATATGTATTCGCTGCAATCCTTTTTAGGGCTCAATGCTAGACATGGCTCTTTTCATAACTGGTACTTAAGAATACGCAACTTCATTGGTTCATGGCGCCTGGAAAGAAGAGACGACTTCGTTATTCAAACCTACCAAAACATGGGTTGTGGAAGTTCTTAATTTTGCTTAATAATACACCCATGAGACGAGCGCGTTTTTATATGCGTATCACTGGTTAAATTATAACTTATCTCTCCGTGCCTTTCCTGTAAAATTCATACTTAAGTAATTCATTGTGCCCAGGGGTCGGCGAGTGAATGCGTCCTCGTGTCTATGCTGGCCGCGCGGGCCGCCGGCATCAAACGCCTCAAGCATCAGTTCCCCACGGTGGACGAGGGGCTACTCCTATCAAAGCTTATAGCGTATTGTTCAAAGGAAGCTCATTCTTGTGTCGAAAAAGCCGCGATGATCTGTTTCGTCAAGATGCGCATTTTACAGCCTGATGAACATGGGAGTTTGAGAGGAGAAACTTTGAAAGAGGTAAGTGTTCATGTTATATAAAAAATTATAATAAGTAGGTATTATTCTTTTTATAAGCGAAGTTCTCCTGTAATCAAATGTTTAGCCGTTTTTTTAAATATCGATGAAGAGCCCCATGGCAATGCAGTTAGGTATCGACCAGCAATTTAAATTCTAATATCTCTTCTAGCTTTGTTTGCCTTTGTAAAATATTCAGATCATGTGACATAAAACCCAGTGACACTACAACTACAAAAGTGCAGGGGTAGGAGCGTATACCTATATATTAAGAACTATCGAGTGACCTACAAAGTGTAGGTATATTAAGATGATAACCGCCCGCCTTAGCGCAGGTGTCTTGACAGGGTGTAGATAGGCCTAGGCGCATAATAACCGAGTAACGACAGGGTTATCAAACATTTAATTGAAGTTTTATAGAAATAATAAATTTATGCATTCAGTTTAGTTTCCATTCTACGTTCATTTTTGTAACATCACGATGTTTCAAAAGTACAAATCCAAAGTTTCCAAAGGTTTCAAAGGAATTAATTCTAGGAGGGGAAAAGTTGCTTCTCTCTATACCTTTAAAAATGAGATTCAGAAGCTTGGGCTCTCCGATTACGCGGCCGAATTTAAAACCATTTTGCTTACGCGTATGACTAGGTATGTATCGTACTTACAATAAGTAGGTACTATATGCCTTCATTGTTAGAAAATGTCCCGAAGAACCAAGAGACAGCCCTAGATGGCGTTATGTCCCAGAGGCGCCGGTGTCGACGTTTAATGACTCCCCGCGGATTCCGGAAATACGTGGCGAGCCAGGGTGGCATTGTGCGCCACTTTCTATGCCGCAAATACTGAATTTCACGATTCCAACCTCTTATTAAAGGCCTTTATTGACGTCCGCTTTTATGAAGGAAATTTATGATATTTATAGACATGGGCTGCGTCTTTCAATTATTTAGTTGTAGGACGGTCATTTTAAAAGTGGTGATATTTTCGTGACCTTTTATTTATAGACTTTTATCCACATAGTTTAAGGTTTTCACTATAATACCCAAAGTATTATTTTTTTAACTGAAAACTTGTAGAGGTGGCACTTAATTAGTAATTACAAGAAACTATTGTTATAACTTTCAGGAATGACCTTTAACTTATAAATAGAGCACTTATGAATAGGCCAATATAAATAGAATAGTTTTTATTAGAAAAATATTTTGCAAGTTAGATCTATGTATAGTTCCAGAAATTACCATAGTAAATGAGTATGCAATCTGACAGTATATCACGGTCACTGCTATCCATTGATGTGTTAACCATGTGTACCGACAGTGGCGGATTTGCAGTCTTGGCCGCCCTAGGCCCGAGGCCACGAGCCGCCCCTTTTTCAGCACGCATCTTAAC
>DWPV01005178.1:0-12730 GCA_018251915.1 Urbanus proteus proteus
TAGAAAACATTCACGGGCCGCAAGTAAGACGTCGGCGGGCCGCATGCGGTCCGCGGGCCGCGGGTTGCCGACCGCTGTTATAGACGAATAACTTCACGAAGATGCTGTCTCTGGATTCCCTCAAATCTCCTGGATTCTTCTTTAAGATTAGCATATTAAAGTTTTTAGATTAGTTTAATTTGGGTCGTCCAGGGGAAGAAAAGGCATATTGCTGTTATAGGATTAGCATGTGCTCGAAGAAGTGAACTTCAACTTCGATCACTGTCTCACATATTTCTTGGTAAGTCTTTAGATTAGTTATCTTAGGTCGTCCACGGGAAGAAAATGATTTACTCGTGCATATGAAACTACCATTTTAGTTTTTAAGTATCCAGGAGATGCAGCACATCTATTATCACCTTCAAATAGAAATTATTCTTAGATTCATATAGAGTTGGTTACAGATGCTGATGGGTGGCAGTGCGTTCTTTGTCTTAGATGAACTATATGTTAGTTACTGAATTGTTTCAGTCATCAGACTTACTAAACTGCTCCAGGCATAATTAAAGTAGTATGAATATTGATTTCTACAGATTAGTGGTGTATGTCTAGTCTACCTAGCATCGTCTGGCAGTGTTTAGTAGGTGACCCCTTCACGGAGATTCGCCATCTTAGTAAATGAAATAACTTGCACTGTCCGTCTTGATCTAGATCATCAGTCTAGACCGATGGCACGAAAAAATTATGACTTGCTATTATTAAATACAGATAAAGTTTTATTCAACTTTAAGATATTTCTGTCTTATTACTGGATGCAGATCTTCTCTCAGTTTGTGGACATTTTAAGTCGTAATGCACTAAGTTTGTTAAGTGAAGATTGGTAGAATTCAAACATATATTTTTTTCCAATCCTCGGATGTATCATATCTGGCGTATCCACAAGTCTTTTCTTTCATTAGCAAGTATTAATAATTAATTTTTAACATGCATAAAAATTCGAATAAGTGGCGGCACTTGTCTAGTTACGTGTCTGATTACTTACTTCTGGACATAATATTATGAGAATTTAAATTTCAAACTACTAGGTTGCCGGCAGATTTTACTAAGTTTTAAATAAGTTTCAATTAATTGAATAAATCAAACACTGTTACATCTACACTACTTATTTATGCCTCACTTAGGACACAAAGCGGTCTGAAATTTTAAAAGCCTTACAATATTCGTGTAAAAAGTAGGTGTTAGTGTAATTTAATAGTCCACTTCTCGTTTGCAACACTGAAAAACCAATTTAATGGTCGATTGAGCTGAAATTCAGCGAGGTGGTGCAAAATTACGAGTGGGTCATAATGTTGATAAAAAGAATATTGTAATTTATAAATTTATTTTTGAACATTTCAATCTTCATAATTATTAACTAGCTTTCGTTCGTGGATTGCCTCGTTAGCTACAACTAGCGTCTTGAAGTTTCGTGCAAATTACTCGAAATTTTATACGGTTTCGGAAAAACATAATTTAGTACGTTATTTACATTGTAAATATGGTTAACCTCATTATAATGTTTATTTTCCCAAAGATTTTTAAATGCTATAGTAAACTAGGTTTTGCCCGCGGAATCACTTGAATCACTCTATCATTTAAAAAAAAGTTTGCGAAGTTTTAAAGATCTTAGCATACATAGGGACTGACAGCGGAAAGCGACTTTATTTTATACTATATAGTGATGATATACATACAACATTACAACTTTATCGTAAGGATAGATGATGGTTATAAATTTATTAAATGGACACTCTTGTGATATTCTTTACGTCTTGCTTCATTAACTCTATCGTTATCTATATTTTCTAGTTCTTTAGTAAATGTAAAATAATATACATATTTATTACTAAATATCTAAAAGGTAACTAGCAATTTTATTTACTTGTTATATTATAAATATTATAAATATGTATAATTTAATATATTAATGGTTTTTAAAATATGAATAAGTTCACATTTGTATTAGTAAACTGTTATGAAACAAAGTCTTCATTAATTTATTATATTACTAAATTTCAATAGAAATTTCTGGATGTTTTATCAATGTTTAGTTTGTTTAAAAATAATTCACTTGCTTACTACGAAACTTTTCCTATCAGGCTAAAATGGTGGTGTATATAAATACAATCAAATATCATTATGCAAATGATTACATACATATAAAATATTGCATATATGTGAAGGTTCGTCATGGCGTGTGGCGGCGGAGCACACGGTCAAGTTCACGAACGAAGTGAAGGCATACAGATGCCAAACGAAGTTCACTTGAACTTTACTTCTTAGGGCTGTGAAGAGGACTTTTAGCTACTTTATGTATGTATGAACATAGAGCAATTTGAACTTTAATTAAACAGTAACGATAGTACAGTACAGTAGTAACGATAACCCGCGTGGTAGTTACCATTTCGACACACCGAGGGTTCCGGGATCGATCCTAGGACAGACATTCTGTCTGGAAATTCTGGTATGTAGATTTTGTATATGTATGTATGCTAAGTGGTACGTCATTGTGTATGTTAATAATATACGACTAATTAGGATGTAGAAAAATATTTTATACCATAGTAATGGTAGCAATTAGCTTTTTATTGACGATCCGCGTGACGGAACGGTTACCATTCCGGTTTGACGCGCAATGGGTCCCGGGTTCGATTCCCGGCCAGAGAGAAATCTGAATGAAGAATTTAGATTACTGTTCTAGGTTTGGGTGTTTGTGTTTCGTGTATCTAAGTCTATGGCACCCACGACACTGGAGAAAATACTACTATGGGGCTATGAGTGTAGAAAGAAAGTTTTTTATTACGGATTAAAAATCCTTATGTACAGAACACCCAACGTACTAACTGCGTATGCTTTTTACCGGCAAAAAATCCTAAAAAAAAATAAACAATCGGATTTCTATCCTTTACTTCAAGTTAAACTTGTATTCCACACACATTGTATCCACTAGTATTACGCTCAACAAGAACGTCTCAACACCGGTTGTTTGCCATTTGGAAAGCACCGGCTTATCTGAAAAGCCGGAGCGGTCAAGTTCAAGAATGAAGGGCACGCCGTGCGATGCGAACTTTTACTTCAACCCGCGTAGGGGTGGGGCGATAACACTAACTGATATAATACGATAACTAAGGATATTAATGAGGTTTTGTATCGGTTATTTTGTGATTAAGCAGCATTGTATGAATGGCCTGATACGTTTAGGAGGTTGGGTTTTAAATCCCAGGCACGTTTCTTTGATTTTTAAAGTTATAAGACAATATCATCATCATCAACCCATTATTGTCCCACCGCTGGGCCAGGAGACCCATGTCTCCTCTCAGTGAGAGGGATTTTAGACCTTAGTCCACCGCGCTGGCCAAGTACGAATTGGTAGACTTTATACACCTTTGAGAACGTTTTTTTTTAGAACTCTCAGATGTGCTCTCAGAGGTTTCCTCACGATGTTTTCCTTTACCGTAAAGCAAGTGATAATTAATTTCTAATACGCACATAATCATAGGTGCGTGCCCGGGATATGAATCGGGAAGCAGTAGCTAACTAAACAAACGGTAAGTAGCGATAGCCTTTTGTTCTCATTAAAACTTAGTCGCTCGATCGGGGGGTCTGAGGCTCAAATTCCAGCGCCAGCGCGGTGAACGGTCCCAGCAGTGGGACAATACTTGACGAGAACTAAATTAAAATAATACCGAAGTCACGTCTATTATTGGTCTGAGATTGATTGATCTTCTCCATAACTGGATAATTACTAAGTTCCATATTCATCCTTTTGCTCCAGTCGAATTGTACCTCTTGTAGGTTACCTCGTGATGTTTTCATTTACCTTTGAAGCAGGTGATTATATCGGCAATACGCACAGAGCATCGAAAATATACGAGTTTCCGAAAGAGAAGAATCGGAAGAAAATCCTGTGGTTTTAAATCTCGGATCCCCTACATGAAAGGCAGACTTACAAACTATTAGACTACTGCTTACGCTCAACCCTACCATCCAAAGGTTACGGCGGCCTTTCATTCAGTGTTTCGGTAACCAGTTATGGGATTCAGGTCGCTGGCACCATTCGATGCCATCGATTTATGATGCTTCATTTTGCTCATGACACTTCTTGATTTAAGTTTTTATTGAGCATTGGATTATTAAGAATTAGGTTCAACTGCACATTTGTTTGCTGAACTAAATATGATGGGATTGAAGCTGTGCCGCTAATACTGTTTGTATGTTCTGTTGCATCAAATATTTTAGCTATAACAATTTGTTTTGACTGCTTAATTTATTTCGATTGATCAGAGCGTCGCTTTTTTGATTAATTTAATACTTACTATAAATAATGGTAATATAGAAATTTATTTGTACTAACAAACAAAAGTAAAGTTGGTTCCGTAAAAATTAAAGGGGAAATATTATATACTAGCTTTTGCCCGCGGCTTCGCACTCGTTAAATTACATATAAACCTTCCTCTTCAATCACTCTATCTATTTAAAAAAACCGCATCAAAATCCGTTGCGTAGTTTTAAAGACTAAAATTTAAGCATACATAGGGATATAGGGACAGAGAAAATGACTTTGTTTTATACGATGTAATGATGTATATTCAACTCAGAATGTAACATCTCAGAAAAATATCTTTTATGCACATTTTTTGTACATGTCGCGCAAAAAATGGCGTATATTGACTTAGACTAAATTTTGCTGATGACTGATAATATTAATGAGTAGATAATTTTGCGTTACAATAAAGTCATAGATGCGTCACGCATCGGGCTCAATGGTGTGTGAACCGGGACTTCTATGTAGTGCTTTGGTAATTAACACGTCAGTTAATTGGTATGCTCGGGATGTGTGGTGCGTACAACACACGACAAAAGATGTGTATCTTTTACACACACTGTGTATCTTTTCACACGCGATCAGTTTGATAATGATATGGTTTCTTCATAATTTATTTACTGTGTCATTGTAGAACTAGCGCAAGTTATAATACAAATTACAATAGCAAGTATTTTTGTATAAGATTGAAATAGCAAATGAGCATGTAGTTCATCTGGTGGTAAGTGGGCACTGCTATGGACATCTTTAATCAACCCCAGATAAGATCACAGTCCTACCTGAGGTCGGCCACAGATGCGTTGCTACCTTTAAGGGATAAGTTGTATGCCTCGGATAAGTATAAGTATATATAAATATATACTGCACAGCCGTTCAGTTGAAGATAAGTTCTGCTTTAATTTTCTTCGACCGACTTCAGAGAACTTTTCTTAAGACCTATTTGAAATTGGTCACAAATTACCATTGAAATATTTATAAGTATTTCGTAATAAATCAGAGTCAGATATTATCCTGATATATCATGATATATTAGAAATGTCTTATTCGAATTGTCTGAAATGAGTTTCGGACTGTTTTGGCGCGAATTTAATGATATTAATGATTTCACAGTTAAACTATTATCTGTATCGCTTTAATCCCGATCGATTTAATATGGAATTTGGACAATTTTGGATACGCTAGATAAATTAATTTTGTTTAACCAAAACTTCTTAAACCGATTTAGAAAATATAACATGAGTCTAGCAGCGCGAATGTGCTGCTAGTAGGGTAAATACAGTCATTTTTAAGTCTCAACTAAAATTAATATAATTGATCGATATTCGATATACCTACTGAGTAAAATAATATTTTTAGTTGCTTTGAAACATATTATTTCTAGCCATTATTTGATTGTAAAATGGTGGTTCTTTAAGTTTGTTTATTTTCTTGTCGTTTCTTCACCGCCGACAGAAGCGGTGTAAAATTCATATCGCGTATATAAACACCACGTACGACAAACGTCGCATTAGTGACCACTGCGTGTTGGAACTTTGCCTCTTTCACGTCAGATTTTTAAGTCATTAATTTTGCGTTTTTATACTTGTATGGCCAAATTTCTATAAATATTTTTGTGGTAAATTTGAATATTGATATTCTCTTACGATTGTGTTTTTTTAATACAAGGAATATATTTCAGTTTTAATACAAATGTATAAAAATTGTTCGTATATGATATACGGCTTATGTATAAGAAGATACTATAGAATTATTTATTAAGAATGATTTAACCGCGTAATATGTGCAATTATATTTACATCATTACTATTTTTTGCCCTAAAAGTGTAGTAGGTTGTAGGTACTGAATACTTACAAGACCATTTTTTTATTATTCTCAATTAGTATAGTTTTTAGATGATCGTAAGTCTGTAGTATAGGTGGTCGCGTGGCTGTTTGCGTGGCGGAGTGAAATCAACCTCTCTATGTAAGTAGGTTGGAGAAAGAATCTGTACGGGCCGGTAGCGTGCGCAGACTCGACTCGTGCGATATTTTATAACTTTAATTTTATATCTAATTATAAACATTTTTAAATCGTAGCGCAAATGTTACCTACTGCCTATATTGGCTTCACATATAGAATTAGGTGTTTTTTCTTGTCAACTTCGATCAACGCTTGTCAACTAGGTACAGAATTAATATTTTTTATATTTAATATTTTCGGGTCAGTCAGGTAAAAATATAAGATTAGATTTCGTATAAATGTAAACTAGGAATGTCAAATAAAATATAAAAACCTTTTATTATGCATATAAATAAAGGCTATTATGCAGTGAACATTTAAACTCCAAAGATAAGTTATCTAACTAAAATAGTCTAACAATTTAGCAAAAACTAAACAAACACGTTAACAAAATTCGACAATGTTTAACATAATTTGATTACTTTTCTCAATCGCTGCTGAGTTGTTTTATTTTTTAATTACCACACTTAACCGCGGGTTAAATTATTTCGTTATATTATATAAATTTATCGGCATTGTTATTTACAGTACCGCAAATTGTAATTACAGCCGCGTCGAATGTGCCTATTTAGGATTGGGGCAATTAACTACAATTTTGCAATAATCAGCTATTTCATAATTAGGTGTTAGGTATTGTGGTTATTATTGTACTTAATTGTTATTTGTTATTTATTTCATCTTAGAACATTAATGGTTTTAAGTGTTTTTTTTTATATAAACAGACATAGGTAAGTACGTTTTTTTTTTCAAAAGAGGTTTAAATTTTATTTTCGCAAACCCAGCAATTTAAATAATCTACATTCGTTAATAGCATACATATTTATTTAAATCTAGGCATAGTTGAAAGTTAAAGATAAAACTTTTTTTCTAAATATTGAATACCTACTTATTTGAAAAATTGCGCTTGTTCTGTGCACCGTACGCACCACTACATACGAGCAGTTGACATTTTACGCTAGTGTGCTGTAGATGCGCGTTTTCTCTTGCGCCCTGCGCCTGCGCGCGCAAAAAGTAATTTGTCTAGTAAGTGAGTTAGTTAACATGTGTTTTATAAAATCATACTCAAGTTTTTAAATAAGCGATGCTTAATCTTGTCTCGTAGTTTAAGTTAAAAATGTATAGATGTTATTTGACCCCTTAAAAATTCTTGTAAATTAAGTAGGTATATTTTTTTAATCTAACAATATTTATAAGTATATATATTTCTTAAATATTTATTATTTATAAAATATATATAATTTAATTTTCTATATATTTTAATTTTTAATTATGTAGGTGTAGGTTAAAAATGTTACGAATATGTATGTAGCCATCCTCCATCTATCCTCCACATCTCTTCTGATGCTGTTATAGATATATTTTTTACCTTATTACCTGAAACTCAAATATTAATTTACTATAACAGTCAAAATTTTTCACATATTTTCCAAAACAAACAAATTACCTTACCTTTTAAGTCAAATAAGGTAGTGTATACACGTGCGTTTATAACGCACTATGTATGTATTGTTCATATTATGCCATGTTACCCGCGTTTTCCCAGCCCTACGTACTTTTACACTTGACAGTGCGTAGTTTCTCCGCACAGCAAAAAGGTATTTGTCGTACGATCATTTCACATCCGACTTTCCTCCGCCCGGGAACCGTGTGTGTGAACTAAACTCTTTCTCTAAACAAAGGTTGTTTGGATAGTGACCCAGTTTTGGTTAATTAGTTTTATTGTCTCATTCTTTTGTTGTATATCGTGGTGTAAGTTACAAGTGTTTAAGTGCGAAATGTTTTTATTTAACCTGATTTTAAACAGTGTGTTGGTGGATTTCTTTAGGTTTATGTTTGAACGACGTAAGAAATAACAAATGCAGAGTATCGTTAACAAAAATCTCCGTTTATTTTACATTAATTTACACAATTTACTTATAATGGAAAACCTCTTCAAAAATATAACATTCTCTTCTTAAAAGTAAGCTACTATTATAATTAAGGCCATATTACACTATCACTTTAATTAAATTGCTGAATTGCTCTTTTGAAAATAAATTATTTGTGACCGAGCACAACAAAATAACAAATTCGTTTAGAAATGCAAATTTGTTATCATTTTAACAAATTTGTTTCAATTATCTGATAGTGTACCGATCTTTAAGATATTCTACGAACAAGGATTTACAATAAGAATAATTACAAAATTACAAATTACCAATAAATACTTAAGTACTAAACGCCTTAATTCTAAAAAGGTACTTTATTAATGTCTACATACACGGTGAGAAAACGCCTCGTGTGAAACACTAGATGAAATTAAACTGCTTTAAAAATCATCCAATATTTTTATTTCAAAAAGTCTGAAATAAAAAAAGGATCTCCTTATCATTTAAACAAAGACTTTTTGTGATTTAAAAATAATGATTTTGTTAAATTCGTAATAATGATTTAATATTTATGTGTTAGATTTAAATATAATGCGTTTCACAAACGCGCGTCCTTCCCGCCGTGTGTAGAGCGGTTTTCTGACCGCTGGTACTCTAAAAGGCTGTAAACTTCCTTAGCCAGCGCTGGCAATAATTGTTGTGCGATAACCAAGAATCAACATAATCAAACGATCAACTATACCTATTATAATGAAAATGTATCTTTTATTCCACTTTTTTTCAATGTAATGTAGGTATTGTCATACTTTCATTTCACTATAGACAATATTTTTGTTAAAACTTTTATCTACACTGAGTTACACAGATTGTATATCGCCTTTACGTAAAATAATGTTAATTACATTAATAAATATACAAAGGAATGTTAGCAGTTTAAGTCCGAAGTTTAAGTAGTTGTTCCAATTTACTGGGGACATGGAATGTAAGTCGACTTTAATCTAGTTTGAACAAAAACTAAGGTTTTGAATAGAAAGTTTACAATTATAAACAACTATAGGTTATTTTACAATATATATTGTGTTGATGTGCATTTTACGAGTATTTTATTTAGCACGATCAAACAATATAATAAGTCATTCTAAGTCAAATTAAGTCATTGTACACCTGAGTATCAAATTCTGAATATTATTTACATCGCAGAATAAAGAAGCCACTTAATTCTTACATTCTTATGAACACATGTTAATGGTAATTCAGTATAATCATATAATATAAAATGTTTGTATATTTTGTTAAGAATTAAATAGTAAATACAGATTGTACAGATATTTACTAGTAAACATCACGAAGTAGTAGCATTACTACGCACTGATGGTCACCCATCATTCTACTATGAATATTAATTAAAACCTTCCGTAATATCGGAATTATTAAAACATTTGACGTCCATTAACGGATGTAGTTAATTGTGATACTTCTTTGTGCCGATTAAAATGAATGAGATGGTAATACATGGATTGAACGAATATTTTTTGTGGTATCAATAAGTTTCCAAGACGTTGATTACTAATTTATATTACGTTTGCGTATTTTGACTTGACAAGTTTTTACTGTGTATTAATTTTCAAATTGTTACTTTTCTGCCCTATATTTTGCATATAACTTCCATCATTCCTATCCTTTTAACCCAATTCCCAAAGATAAAACTTAAGAATATTTAAATCATTTCAATGTATTTTTAAATAACTTTATTTTAGTCATAATGTACCATGTATTAATTCGCAGTACGTTTCAGTTTTTTCCGCCTTGCCCTAAATGCTCGGAGCGTTGCGTAACAACGGATCGGAATTATTAGAACATTGGATGCGTTTTTTCCCACTTCCCGGACGCGGATCCGGATCGCGTGTGCAAGGACCCTAATAAGTACGTGCGGCAGATTATGCGGTTCTATTTTTAAATGTTTTTTACATTTTTGGATACATTCATAAATTAATATTTGAAAATGGAATATTATTAAATAAAAAGAACAATATTGTTTTATTTTGTAATATTATTTTATGTCCTCTTTGCTGTTCTTTTAACAATTGTTTTTTTTAAGGACATGATTTTGCTCTGAAAATTACTAAAATATATATTTTTTATTTTTTAATAATTGCAGTTAAATGTGCCTATTTATTTTAGATTGTATTTAAGGATGTTGTGCAGTAATGATTATTATTTGAGCGGAAAAATTGGCTTCCATAAACGGTTTTTAGAGGAAATAAAAATTAAACAATGTTATTATTGAAAATATTAATTAGTATTATTAAGAACATTAATTAAATTGGAAGTTATCGTTAGCCTCGTTTGCTTTGTCTTTGTTTGTTAAATAATACAATAAGTACCTAACAATATACATTATAAAGCTAATATTATTTTTATTAAATTTGACTATAAGTAGGTAATCGGAGTAAGCATTCACATTAAATATATAAAATTTCGAAATTTATTTTAATAAGTACTCTAAAATCGCACTGCAATTTAGCGAATATGCTGTCTGGCATTTACTAATAATTGAGAAATAACTTAGCGTCAATATATATACGAAACATACCGAGGGACACTAAACTAAAGAAATGAGTAAGATAACGCTATTGGAGCCAAAACTGTCTTTAGACAATTTTGCCTTAAACGTAACGATTCCATTTTGAAGAGGTTCGAAATTGTGATTTAGCGATGTCTTTAAACAGTTTTACCCTCAAAGAGCATCTATCTTAAAACTACACATGGAATGAATTCTTTCCATCACTACGCAACAATAAAACAATAATTATCTACATCAAATAAATCTGGAGAGCTTAAAACTAGTCAACATTGCACTTGTCCTTAGGAGTGTTATACTACAGGGTGATAGAGTGTTCTTAGGGAATTAACTGGAGTCATATACAATACAGCATGATACGGCAGTCACACGCACAATCACACACGGAACTAATCTACTGAAATGCTTTTTGAGCTAGCGTCGAGACCCTCGCCTAGTCCCTGCCGATCCGCTTGTGGATCTGCTGATGTTTGATTAGATGCGCCTTCTGTCTGAACGCCTTCGCACACACGTCGCATCTGAACGGCTTCTCGCCTGTGTGCGTGCGAAGATGCACCTTGATGTTGGATTTGTTCAAGAACCCTCTATTACATATCCCGCAGCGGTGCACCGGCTTCTCCTTGCCCAGCAGCCCGCTCAGCTCCGCAGCCGTCGCCGACGGAAACGATAGCGAGCTCCCGTGAAGACTGCTGCTGTTCGCCTGCTTCGCTTTCGCTCGACTCCTTTTGCTCTTATTTGACGGTGTCACTGTTGTGGTGTGTGCATGTGGGTAGCCTAGTAGCCTCTCCGGACTACAGAGACCGTCGGGCTTAAGTCCTAAAGCGTAATGGGTGGCGTATCTTCCGTTCAGAAGACCCCCGACACCGTCGGTCGTCGAGACCGCGTTTCCTGGAGGCGACGATGTAGATATTACGTCCATTCCGTAACTCGTCGAGCTCGGCGCCTCCTGCTTTACGGGTGGACCGTTCTGTAGCCGGTTCTGTAGAAGGGGCATGTAGCCGTGTGTCAGTAGACTTTGAAGGGTAGAACCGGCTTGACCGAGGTTTTTCTGTAGAAACTCGGAGCTCTTGGAGAATTCTTGCCCCGGTTTGCACGGAAAATCTAGGCCCGAATGATGACTATTTTGTGATGGTGGCGGCGAGTTCGGTAAACCGAATTCGGCGAGATCCTGCGGGACTATCTTGTCTCCGTGTTGGCCGCACGCCCCCGCTATCCACGCGTCGATGTCCATCCAACTGTCTCTCGAGTCATTTCTTTCCGGGTCTTCAGGTTGGGAGGGCACAGTGGTATCAGCTATCGCGGAGCCAATTATAGCAGCTATATCTTCTATGGAACTAATATCATACATGTCTTGTTTGTGGCCATCATCGAATAATTTAGTGGGTGGCGAGCAAGATCGTGCACAGGAGTCGGCGGCGCCGGGTGCAGTGGTCTCGGCGAAGGGTTTAGTGTCTGGCGCATCTAAAGGGAAGGGCTTTACGTCCTCGAGGTCTGGGGGTTCGGAGTCCGCAGCGCAAGTGGAAGATGAGACCACGTCGTGGTCCGCACCGTAGCCGCTCTGCGTGGGGTAGTTGTTGTTTTCTTCTGGAAGACGTTGCGCGATGGCGTGGAAGTGATGACCGGAGATGCCGTTGATAGACAGGTGTCCGGTGTACCCGGTGAAGGGGGGGAGAGGTTTGAGTTCGGCGAGGGGCGGGGGAGCGAGGAGGGAGTCGAGGAGGTCGGTGGGAGGCGGGGACTGCGCGTCGAGCTTGGGGTCGAGCCAGCAGGCGCCCAGCAGCAGCTCGTCGCCACCGGGCACGCCCGCGCACTTCATGCCGCGCCTCACCGCCACCCCGGAACCGAGAGACACCCCGCCACCGCCATACTTGGACGCCGCCACCCTGCCGCGCTGTCTGCAACAATGGAAATATTACATTAGTATATTATTATCAACACTT
>DWPV01005179.1:0-12728 GCA_018251915.1 Urbanus proteus proteus
TGAAAATTGATTTAAATTATTTTTTACTTTTTTGTGACTAGGAAGTCGGTTTTATTTTTTTGTTAAAAGTTAATATACTATGTAGTGATATAAAAGAGGCTTTCTACTCTACACTCATAGTCTCACAGTAGGATTTTCTCCTGTGTCGTGGGTGCCATGGACACACAAAGACGAATACACAAACATCAACACCCAGAAAAGACATCTTAATTCATCGTTCAGATATCTGATAGATCGTTCAGATACCTATTTCTGCCTTATAACAGCAGTCTTAAGCACTGCTGTGTTGTGGTCTGGAGGGTGTGGTAAGTGAGACATTCTTAAAACGCCTCGGCGTTCCAGCTCAGTCCTCAGGGGTAAAAACGCATCCTCAACCTCAGGTAGAACCTTGATCTTAACTGGAGTTGATTACAGACGTCCATGGGCGGCAGTTACGATCAGGTGGACTGCATACTTCAATGATATGAAAAAAAAACTGTCTGACTGATAATCGAACTCGGAACCCACTGCGCGACACCGTTGTGGTGACCGCTCCGCCTCTGTTTCGTGTGCAGTGTTAAGCGCTGTTGTTCTGGTTTGAAGCCTTTAATAAGAGTCTTATACAAGGCGCTTCAACTTAGTGCTCAGGGGAAGCAACGTATCTATAGTCAATCTTAAGTAGGACCCTATCTTATCCGAGGTTGATTAAATAAATAACACTTTCTACTATCATAGCCGCACAGTAGGATGTCGTGGATGCCATGGAAACACACATACACGAATACACAAACACCCAGACCCAGAACAAAAATCTAAATTTATCATTTAGATGTCTGTCTGACCGGGAATCGAACCCGGGACCCATTGAGCGTCAGACCGGTATGACAACCGTTCCGTCACGCGGGTCGTCAAACGAGTGAAACGCCTTGAATAAGAGTCTTATTCAAGGGGTTTCAACTTAGTGCTCAAGGGAAGCAACACATCTATAGTCAATCTTAGTTAAGACCCTATCTTATCCGGGGTTGATTAAATAGGTATGCCGATGACCTATTGCCTTCTACTGAGTAAATTACATGCCTGTTATTACTTCTATAATATAAAAAAAAATCCTATCAGACTTGTGTACTAATAGTGACATAATGATGACGTCATAGTGATTTAATATAGATGTGCTATCAATAGCTGAAATAGGATGAGATGAGCAATAAACCGTAATACATACTTATCCTGTATGATTATGTACACTAATCTTTGATTACACATACTAGCTTATTTGATTGATTTATTCGTGAAGATTAGTTGTAATTGTATTACTATATTGTTGTATTTAGATTTACGTTACGAGATTCTGTCTGTATTATGTATTTTTAAATTACATCGGAATTCGCACATCTTACATACAAATAAAATTGAAGTGTCTTTTTGTGATTTCAAAATAACATTTTTTACTCAATGAATTCATTTTTTACTCAATTAATATATTTGTCTGTTTGGCTGAGGTAATCTTCTTAACAGCCGGACTGATTATGACGGAACTTTCATGGGAAGATAGCTGAAGGTCTAAGGCGTGACATAGGCTACTTTAATTTTGGATAAAAGCAATAGCGCGCGCGTCACGCGCATTCGGCCGCTATTACGGGAGAGCGGGATGTTACCTACGTTTAGATATGTGATCTTTTTACTTTTTTACGGGTGAAACCGTGGGTATCAGCTAGTTTTTAATAATTAATAACATTAAAGTACATGTAACAATTTCTTATAAAAATATTCAGCATTATCAAGAAGATCACACTGGACATAGACAGTAATGTCACATGTCACCCTTAATAAATATGTTTAGTTACCTTTCCGATGGGCTCAGCGCCACGGAAGGCGGGCCTCGGCTGCCTGGCCGCGAGGCCTCGTCTGGAGGACCCGGCTCCCCTGTATTACTCGTTTGTCTAGTCTGAAACAACGTTAAATATTAATAATACAAAAACAAAAATACCAATTGTTTTATTTATTTATGCTTTAAGTTATAATAATTGTTTGTGCTCGAGATTATATCGGATAGATTTTATTTTTAGGAGTATGTTCCATAATCAAGGCGCACGGCAGTGCGCCAGGTCAAGACCCGGCATCAGGCACGCAGTTTGAATATCACGAAATATAAATAAAAATAAATAGTAAATAATAAATACAAAGTAAATAGGTCGTGAGAAATGTATAGATTAAAGACATAGCACATATAAACGTTAATTAATGAGTCATGGTTACTTTCCACTTAAACCAGGTGACATAATCGCTTATTTAGACCAAAATATTTGTCCTATCTAGATTATACATAATAACTCACCATGATGCCTTTGAGCTGATTCACCAGCGGCGAATCAGCGAAGAAGTTGTTCACCGCGGAGAATATGTTTGTTCGTTCGCTCGTCGCGTCCCGGCAGGCGTTCGCACGCCCGCCTATTGCGTCCGCTAAACAAAAATATTTGTAGAATTAACCAAAGAGTTAAAGTTAAACTAAAGTATATATTTATAATTAATCCAAAAACGATTAACACAGATTTGTGGGTTTCGTAGTCAAAGAGTAAAAACTGGATCTGTAAATTATATTTTGTAACCTTTTGCGAAAAGTAAAGTAATATTATGATGTACCTAATGTTGCCTACTAGAGGTCGATCATAGATAATTTGCTACCCTTGAAGACTAAATTGTAACGCCTAGTCTAAAATTATCCAATACAATAAATAGTATATGTTTATTATATGTTGCAGAAAGAGATTGAAAACATATAGGTTATATGTATTGACGCATTGTGAATTATGTAAAACAAAACATGTATCGTAAACTTAATAGAAGAGAAAATTAAAATAAAGATATTATGAAGAACATTTAATCTTTTTTCTTTACATTATCTATTCGTTCTCAAATACATTTTATTATCATCTGATATTATTCAATTTGGTGTATGTAGATAACTGGATATGAATAAAACATGCTATGTTCTATTATAAAGGACATTCTTTAAAAAACTAGTAAAATGGAACAAAACTGCTCAAAAAATGGATGTTCAAAAAACTCCGGCATTTCAGATCCGCAAAAACTAACGTTGACTCACAAACAGCTCACAAAAATGTTTTGTCTAACATTCGTTGTCTAGTTTTGTTTTGCCGTCAACTTCCATAAAAAGAACCTACTAATATTTGAGGGTAAGCAAAGTTTTTGCAATATTTATCAATCAATTAAAATCTTTGTAATAAGTGTAATATATTAAACACTAACTTTTAAACTTAGCCTAATTACTTAATCCTTCCTCTTGAATCACTCTATCTTTTCCATATATTTACGTAGACACAGGTATAGGCATTGAATATTTTGAATATAAATTATATTACTGGCAAAGATGTATACAAAATCTCTGATTACTGGCAGTATCGAAAATTATTCAAAGTTGTTGCATAATAAATTGAAACACATTTCGAAAAAACAGAGACATTTTCAAAAAACAGCTTCGAACAAACAAGCCAAAATAGTACTAATTGAGTTGCAAAATATTCATGTCTGTTCTTTACAGGCTGTCTGTTTATTTACTCTCCCAGTTTATCTCTAGCTTTTGTTTGCCAATCACCCATTTTAAATTCATATGTCGGACAAATACGCAAATTGTATTTTTCTAATTTACTAGTTTTTAACCGCGGCTTTGCTCACGTTAATATGTAGGTCGTAGGTATAAAATAGTTTAAAGTATGTTTTTTCGGGATAGAAGGTATGTCCATTTCTGGACCCCTGTGTGTGCAAAATTTCATAATGGTCCGTTTAATAGCTAAGGCGTAACAAATAAACAAACTCATATTAGCATTTACCATAGTTGGGAGTCCTGTAAGGAACGCTATTTCTGTCTAGGCCGTAGTCTGTCTAACCCTTAAAGGGCTGTGTAATGAAACGTAATAAGAAGCCTAATGAAATGTTTATACATAGAATATGTTATCACATAAAACAAATTCTATAATATAACATAATAATATAAATATGACCACGCATCTGTGGTTGATATTAAAGGGACTTCTGTTTTATGCATTGTTGATCACAGATATCCATAAGCAGCAGTGCTCACTTTTAATATGATCTAGGTGACAAACGAGGATGCAGTCCATCTGATGGTAAGTGGCCACTGCCAACCATTGACATCTGTAATCACCCCAGATAAGATCAAGGTCCTATTTGAGGTTGACCACAGATGCGTTGCTACCCCTGAGGACTGAGTTGGAACGCCTCGGATAAGTATATGCCCCTAACCACTAATGATAATAAAATGCTACTAACAAAAGTAAATAAACTTAATATATTTTTTCCAACTAAACGTCAATCAATTAAATCATAAAAAGGCGAAATCTCTCTTAAAATAACGTAACTTAAACAATACCAACATCATAAAAAGTATGTAGCTACTTAAATAATTCAAAGAGGTTGTATCTTCAAACGGAGAAATTCTTACTCCGACATTTAAGTATTTAATAAAACTTTGAAGTGTCTTAAACAAAGGGATCTTAGAATCTCGTAAGCTCTATCGAATAATTATTCATCAAAAGATTTCTAACCGTATGAAATTCATAAACAAAGTAAGGCTATATAAGGAACATATTTACCTTGTGTTTGTAGGGAGAGCGCTTCTTTTCTGGAGCCTTAGAGGCTGCAAGATGGAGCACAGACGGGGAAAGGGGCTGCGGATCTACTGATGGGAAGCTGAGCCGCTCTGATGTCAAAAATTTCGCGCATGCGAACTAGGTGTATAATTTAAGGTTGGCTTTCGTGAGACAACTCTAGCGATTTTTAGAAATAGGTACGTAATTTGTTTAATATCACTTTGCATAGTAAGGCTAAACGTCTGTTCTGTTATACTGAAACGTGAATACATAGTTACTCGAGAGGTCGCTGATTGGATTGTCCCATTGCTGGACGTAGACTTCCTCTAGCTAGCTAGCCTACTAAGACTAAAATGCTAAAATACCTACTTTTGCCAATAGTCACTGCATCTGGCATGTGTATTAAAAACCGCTGTCGTTGTTGATGTTACACAAGAAGACGCTGCTTCTCCATATGGACCTTTAGCCACCTCCTATAACAACCTATAACATCCTACGAAAGGGGTAACATCACACTGACACGACACATAAGTCCATCTTTTAATAACACCTAGGCATAGTACAACTTGTATATGGCCTTACAAGACCTGATAGCCTGATAGTCGAACTACTAGAAATTATATCTTATCTTATTTAATCTTAAAAATGATTCATTAGTAATCAATCATAGGCTTATTCGATCTATACAAATAAATAAAATTGAAGCGACTGTTTGTGATTTCAAAATAACGTTTTTTACTCAATGTATATGAAAGTATACACAATACTTATAACGAAAATGCGTTTTTGTGTCTGTCTGTCTGTTTGGCTGAGGTTATATTCTGAACGGCTGGACCGATTTTGACAGAACTTTCACTGGAAGATAGCTGAATGTCTAAGGCGTAACATAGGCTACATTAATTTTGGAAAAAAGCAATAGCGCGAGCCACGCGCATGTGGCCGTCGTCGTGGAGGAGCGGGGTGCTACCTTTGCCTAGATATGTATTTCTTTTTATTTTTTTAATGCGGGAATAACCGTGGGGATTAGCTAGTTTATGAATAAAAGTCGTATCGCAATCGCAAATCCAAGAAAACACGCACGAATGTACAACGTGTAAATAACATTTATACATTTGTATACATGAAGTCAAAGAAACACAGTCACCGAAATGCTTCATACATGAAACACTAACATACCTACATACCTACATATTGTTATGTATTTTGATATATTGATTTCGTCTAAGCTAAGTTCTGCGAATGCAAAAAGGTTTTGCATCAATTCGTGTTTTTACAGGATTTTTACCTGTTGCTTTGCTCTTTAGCCATTGTTGGACACAAGTCACCTATTTGAATGAGGTTTGAGGCCATAGTACACCATATTTAACAAGTAAATTGGTAGATACAAACAGGTACCTTTGAGAGTATCATAATAAATTAGGCCAGTGTTACTCAAAGTAATTGACACTTTCTAATGAGTACCTATTTCAAATGAAAACATTTCTACAACACTACAGTACTACACTCCATTGATTAACGATTAGTAAGTTACTCGTTCTGTTCTGTTTGATGCCCCGCATAAATTGCCATTTTGAAATTGTTGGAGGGAACTAGAATTCAATTCGCTTCGTTTTTCGAAGTGGGCGGTAGTCAAAATATGTTTGACAACCGCTGATTTTGACCAAAATTTGACAGAAGTGACAGAATTATTTCTCCACGTCACCTCTCTCCAGATTGGTATTAACACGGATTAGTAGCTGGCTGATACAATATAACGACCCACCTGTTACTTAAAAAAAGTCATATTTAAGAATATCGGCTAAAAAGAAATCAAAACTTCACATAATATTTACGCCTTAGACCTTCCGCTGTATTCCAGTGAAAGTCCTGTCAAAATCGGTCCAGCCGTTTAGAAGATTACCTCAGCCAAACAGATAGACATTTTTTTATTGCATTTTCGTTATAGGTACCGTGTATACTTTCATAAGCATTGAGTAAAAAAAATTGAAATTTTATCTATTTATATGGATTATAGATTACAATAGATAAAGGTCGCAAAATGAGTGACTCGTCCTAGGCGCCACATGTGCGACTTGCTGATGGCATCAAATGTGACTCACCCGGGCGAGCGATGGTTAAGGCCAGCCCTGAATGCACCGTAATAGGATTATACTAAATTTTCAAATAATCAAACAATCCAATTGGTGGATTTGACCTCCACCACAGCCTACTGCATCGCACAGCTATGATGACTCCCGTGGCGGAGCGGTGACCATACCGGTCTGCCTGCGGTCCCGGGTTCGATTCCTGGCCAGACTGATATGAAAATGATGAATTTAGATTTCTGTTCTGGGTCTGGGTGTGTGTGTATTTGTCTTTGTGTGTCCATAACACCCACGATACATGAGAAAATCCTACTGTGGGGCTATGAGTGTATAAAGCCTCTATCTCTAGTGGAAAGGCAGCCTATCGGTTATAATGAAAAACTGCCATTATCTTAACTAATCGGTGGCGGGCTTTGCTTATCACGGCTAGTTGTCTGCACCACGGAACCATCAGCGCATTTGTATTCAAAAACTTGGAATTTTGTAGGTTATACTGAAAATGCATGCATAATGTTTCATTTGACATGTTTAATATTTTTAATTTTTAATCCAAAAAGAAAATAACATGATTTTTACTATTTAGAACGAGAATTGAATACTTCTAAAGTGTGTCTTATAGTATGTGGTTTCTTTTTATTAATATTTATGAAATAGTATAACAATTATATAAAACCAATACTATAATAATAAGTGTAGTCGAATTAAAAATACTCCTCTTTTTTGTAGTTGGTTAAAAATAAGTCATTGGTTTTAAACGAACATTGCGATGTTATTTTCTTAATGTAAATGTATATAAATATTTAATTAATGATATTATTCAGCGTGATGACATCATATTGTTTTAATTATATTCAAAGTAAATACCATTTTTATATAATTGAATGTTAATTACTACCTTAATCAGAGTAGAGTAATTATGCTTTATGCCAATCAAAAATAATTACTTACGACAAAAGGGGAAATCGTTGGATGAAATATAATGATGTTCTCAGCTATTCCTTGAAATAAATGTACGAGTATATCTATGTACCTAATATAATGTATATGTATGTAATATATATATAATGTATCTATCACGTTGTAGGTATGTATCTATAACGATTATCAATTTGTTGATAATGATGACTTGGTATTTTAACTACACTTCACTTGACTTCATTTCTTTCGCTTCCCTTCATTTTTTTAAATACATAAGTTCGTTCCATACCACGGTTTTTTTAAAAGTTTTCATTTGTTTTTATTAAGTATCTATTAAAGTCATGTTCAATATGCCTCAGCATAAAATAAATAAAAATAAAACTCAAAACAACAAAAAGCTCAGCTCGATCATAGTAAAAGGAGACGGTAACTAACCTAACCTAACCTACCTATAACTTTTAAAGTAGATGTTGTACCTATTTAAATTACGTAATACCAATATTTGATAAATATATTTATGTATGCGAGTGGCAGATATATTTGCAAACCTGCATTATAGATAAGCCATGCTATACTTAGATACGTAATGTAGGTAAAATTTACCTACTATCGGTCATGCTATAACGACAGTCTAATTAGATAACACGGCCCTGGATTACATTAAGCTGTTTCGAACAAATGCAAGTCTTTTTAAAAAAAATTAAAAAGTAAATAAATTGTAAGGTATGTTTATGATAACAAAAGAATACTTTTTTACACAATGCATATGAAAGTATACACGATACCTATAACGAAAAAGTAATTTTAAAACAAAATTTTCTGCATATCTGTCTGCCTGAGGTAATCTTCTGCTGGCTGGACCGATTTTGACGGGATTTTCACTGGAAGATAGCTGAAGGTCTAAGGCGTAACATAGTCCACATATTTTTGGAAAAAAGCAGTAGCTCGCGCGCCTCACGCTTGCGGCCACCGTCGCGGGAGAGCGGTATGTTACATATGTTTAGATAATTATATATTCCTTGTTACTTTTTAACGCGGGTGAACAGCTGGTTTCATTATAAGTAGCAAACGAGCACGCAGTCCATGTGATTGTAAGTGGCCATTGACGCTCATGGATAACTGTTATCAACACCAGATAAGATAAGAAACTTACCTGATGTTGGTAACAGATGCGTGGACCCCTACGCATAATATCTACGATATGTTATGTTTGTCTCATAAACCATTATTTCTTCAAACCAGAACACATCAGCGCTTAACACACTTAAGAAGAAGTGTGCTGGTATCGAGCCGCAAAGGGTTCTACCACTCTCTTTTCTTGAAGTCTTATTGTATCGATAGAAAGGTAGGACTTGATTTGGTTTTATTATATGAACCACACCTATTTTGTACTTTCTGGTTTATTTCGCTATCTTGTCAAACTAGATAGCACAATATCAACTAGCAGAGACTGACTCAGAGATAAGTTGTAAGCAAATGGATAGGTATGTCCTTCCCTCATATCCTATCCCACATAAAATGGAGAATCAAATAGACTAATCTGACTAATCAATAACCCAACTACAAATTCGTTCAATAGTTCTATTAGACTTTATCAAAAGTTCTTTCACCCCTCTGTCCTCATCGTTCAACCGCTCCCCACTTCGTTCAATCGTATGATCTGCGCGCGCCGAGCCGGCTTCGCAGAACGAATCGCTCAACGCTCATTCCAGTTTTGGCCGGTCACGAGTTCAGACGTATTCCTCTAGTAAACTAAATATTAAATTAAAAAATGGATTTCCTCAACAAGAAATACAAGATGGTCTCCTCCGACAACTTCGATGAGTTCATGAAGGCGTTAGGTAAGTTATTTAAAGTATATTTACTGTAAATATCGGGATTTTTTAGAGAAAATCAATGCCGGCCGGCGTTTTCCGTTGACCACGCTATATTTATGAGCCGCGTCTTTTTTTTCGCATGCTACCCGTTTCTTCTAATTAGTATCGGAATACAATTACTCTCGTTTATTTCCAGTAAATATTTGCCATTCGGATTCTATTATAACGGCATTTTTATTTCTTTTTAATGCGTAGAAATGAATATGCGAATAACAATTTTACCTGCGGATTTTTTTCTTTCGAACTACCTACATTTGCAAGAGAAAATAATTGTTTTAATGGAACGTTTTTTTATTTTCATTTAAATTACTTGTGTATAGTAAAAACTTTAAAAATATTGTAATATAACATGTTTTCTTGCGTGTGGCGCAGCAGAATAATTACCTACTTATTTCAGGACAGTTTAGAGGTACCGGGTTCAATCTCTAGTCAGAATAATAATATTTATCTAACTGTATTTTGAAAATTCTACGATTGTTTTCTTATTTTTCTATTTCTGCTACTTGCCGACGTTTAGTACAGTGTTTGAACTAATAATTTATCTGGTTGGTTACATTTTTAATATCGTAGTAAGTGGGTAGGTGTCCAGTATTTTACGGTTTACGTTTATAGTTACCTTACAAAGTACATAATTTACAGTAATGAAATACAATTTTGAAGATGGTAGAACCCATGTGGTTCGACTTAGGCGGGACCCAGCCACACCTATTTCTACTTAATAACGGCAGTGTTAAGCACTGATGTGTTCTGGTCTGGAGGGTGTGGTAAGGGTGACATACTTATACGAGGCATTCAAACTTAGTCCTCAAGGGTAGCAACGAATTTGTTACTAACCTCGGGTAAGACCTCATGTAGTCATTTGTAGTTCGAGTCCGGAAGCACCACAGCCACGCCTATTTTCGCTTAATTACAGGATAAGACTTAGTTGTTAAGTGCTGCTATTTTCTGGTTTGAAGGGTGTGGTAAGGAGAAATATCAGAGGGGCTTCAACTTAGAATTCGGAGGTAGCAATTAACATGTGGTCAATGGCCACTTACCATCAGATGGAGTCATGCTCGGTTGCTACTTTAATAAAAAACTTACTCATCATCTAGAAACTCATCGGTAATTGCAAATTGATTGATAATTGAGGATTTTGGTTTTACATAATATTTGTAATGTTATTTTAACAGTAGCCAGTGATTATTTAACAGCAGTATTGACGTACGCTATTTCCATTATTGCAGTTTATGTTTTACCTGTTTACAATCAAAAAGCATTTAATTAGTTATACGACAAATTTTAATTGATTTAATTATTTGAAAGACATTCTGTTTTTAGACCAAACCAATTTTACTTACAAACGTGTACCTGTACTTGTAAGAAATGTTTTAACGGAAATAATCTTAGATAAATAAAATAGGTAGATTACTCACCGCCTTATATTTGACTGAAACCAAAAAACTACGCTTATTTCATCTATTTATACCCACACACACAAAACTGGCGTGGTTTCTTGTCAGTTCCCTTAGTTTATCTACGCTCACATAATCACTTTTATAACCCGACCATTTTAAAAATGGCTGCATTTTTTGTTAGGAATGATAGATCTACCTAATTTATTTATCTGAGGAAATAATACGAAGCCATCTCTAGACATCACATCTTTAGATGTAGTAGTAGGCACTCACTGTTGGTTTATCGATAAAATCGATATCGATAGATGCGCTTTAATGCATTTATGTCCTGCTAATACCAACGAACGTATTACATCATTTTGCGTATCTAATCTAGGATAATCCTATAAGTCATCAACGAAAATATCTAAGGTTTACACAATGTATCGATGTGGGTTTGTTAGGTGGGTAGAGTAGATTAATTTCACATTCTAGTACCTTCCAGCCTACCATAGGTATTCAAGGAAGTAATAATAAGAGAATTATTAGAAACTAGATGATCGCCGCGGTTTCACCAGCGTTTGAAAAGAAACATGTCGCGAGATTGACACGGCGATAAAACAAAATAAATGTAGCCCACGGAAACCGCACATTTTCCCGGGATTAAAATTAGCTTATATGTTCCAGACTACTGTCTATGTCTGCACCAAATTTTATCTAGATCGATTCAGCCGTTCTTAAGTTATAAAGTAACAAACATCCATCCATCCATCCTCACAAACTTTCAGATTTATAATATTAGTAAGAAAGAAATTTTATTGAAAATATATTTGGTAACTTTTTGGAATTTACAAAAATACGTACAAACTTAATTGAACTTAATTTGTACTTTAGATTTGATAATATGTATACAATGATTTTAATTGCCAAGATTGTTTATTTATTAATTATCGTGACTGTTATTTTTTGTAACTGCTATAACATAGCAACCCTGTTATATTTTATAACAGCTTTATTATATAACTGCCATATTTTAGTATATCGATTTCGGTTACAACCTTAATCTTTTTATGGCATTACACATTGATAAGGTTCTAAAGCCATAAAGCTATGAGTGCAGAGTCCGAGTGGCAACGCCCTGGTGCTGATAAAATATTCATATTTTTTATCTACATAATTATTACATTTATGCAACTTACATAATATTATGTACATGCATGCAACATAAGCACGCAACTTACATATGCATAAAAAAAGATTTACTTTTATAACATGTATTATCATTTTAGGTAAGGTACTATTACTTATTTATAGAAAGTACTTATTTTGATATTTATATGACTAAATATCAAACATTGTTTGACCTCTAACCATAATTATGGACCATTAAAAATAATTGAGCTTATCAGTTGTATATGAATATAACATAGGTACTTATTGATGGGAAATATAGTAGTTTTTAAGTATGAATATGAGTGGGTTATGTAGATATCAAAATTTGCAGGCGTTAATATTAAATATAAAGTCTAACACGTCATAACTGCGAGGTGCTAAAATATCGTAATAAAATCATGTCAATGTTGTTGATAATGTATATCGATGTATATTGTAGAATATCTGTCATAATAATGCGTTACAAGATAATTTTATGATACACTAGCTGAACCCCGCGGTTTCACCCGCGTTTAAAAAGTAAAAAAGAATACGTATTTAAACATAAATGTCATTCCGCTCTCCCGCGACCGCGCGCGCATGCGCGTGGAGCGCGCGCTAATGGATTTTTCGAAAATTCAAGTAGCCTATGTTACGCCTTAGACCTGCAGCTATCTTCCAGTGAAAGTCCCGTCAAAATCGGTCCAGCCGTTT
>DWPV01005180.1:0-12727 GCA_018251915.1 Urbanus proteus proteus
GTCGGCGCTCGTATTGACATAGTTTACATGATAATTCAGCGAAATATGTGTATGATTTTAAGCGCCGACTTCAGAACAATGTACTTAAATAACATTTATTTGAATGAACTAAAATTATTTCATACTTTTCAGTGACATAGAAGTCGGTTTAATTTTTTTGTTAAAAATATTTTTATTATTAATATTAAATACGTATAGCTGAATATTGCAAGAGCAAATCAACACACTGATCGATTTATTTATTATTACCAGAGCATTTAATCACTTTCAAGAATTTTATAATATCAGTGCTTTGTACAATAAAAATATTGTAGCTGGTTTAATCTCGTCGACCTTGTGAGAAATCTAGTTCTCCTTCGATGTCAGAAAACATTGCTTTAAGACTAAAGTACTTCAAATTGATGTAACGAACTCCAATAACTATGCATGTTGAATATTATGTCTTATTTAAGAATCTCTTAAGATAGTCTAGACTAGATGGATATTAGTCTTTTTTGAGTGACGCGGAGCTAATACAAATCTGATTCATATGTAACTCACTAGTTGCTAGTACTCGAAGGGTAAATAAATACCTATCTAAGACTAATATATTTCTCTGGAGAGTTGCCAGCAATATAGACCATGTGCTATTAATCAGCTCCTGTGCTCATTGAATGAAGACTTCTTGCACCAACTTGTATCAACTTATGACATATCTCCGATATTGCAATGCGGGATCAAAGTTCCGAAGTAGATTAATATCATTTCTCTCCTTTTAAAATTCTAATCTAACTTCAAGCTCGTTGATATTAACCTCTGAATTGTTATTTTAGTTAGCCGCAAAAGTATAAAATTTAAGTAAATAATTAGAATCAATGAGAAAATTCAAGATAAACAGTTTGTTCATTAAATTAGGAAAATCCAACGACAAATTTGCTTTGTCTAAAGTGTCTAAACGCTTAAGAGGACCTAAGGTCACGCAAATAGCTTTTAGCGAGTAGAAAACTGGCGGAATTAAAAAAACGACGCAGTTAGAGATAAAAGATGGGCGAATAAAACTTCAAATATTTATTTTCAATCATAGTAAGTATATTTTTACAAAGTTATTATTTAAGCCCTTCACTGATTATTAAGCTGTGACGAGATATAATAATCTTTTATTACTTTTACTCATGAAACCACCATAATACAAAACAGTTCGAGCTATCTGTATGCCGCTATATGCAATCTGTTTAAGCTTATTATCGTATTTACATTTCATTCATTTATTTCGTTAATATCTTTAGTGTTAACAATATTATAAAGCACTAGTAGCCTAAGTGAAGTAAACTAAGCGACTCGTCTTAGCAGCTTACTTGAAACTTGATAGCGCGTGCGGCTTTACTCCCTAAATTAGCTTAAGTCGAGTGCAAATCTGCTTTGACTGAGCGCTTAAGTGGATCAAATGTCACACGAAATTTGTCATCCTCGGCACGTTTTCAGCCCTAGCAGCAGACATCTACTTATAAAGGTCCTGAAGTTTTTGAATTGTTATATGGTGTAAGACCAAAGTGTAAAATTAATATATGAAGTTATAAGAGAACTTTAATTAAGATCCCGACGGATATCAACTGTAGAACCGAGGTTGCTGTGGAATGAACTATTCGAAATGGCTGACGTTACATTAACAAATAGCATAAGTTTATGTAGAACAAATAAATTATTATCACGTTGTCATTTTAGCAATGTGGTTAAGTTATAGATATTAACTAGAATTTTCATTTTATAATATGTACATACATTACTAAATTTCCATAATTTCTGATCCACTTATCTGAGTTTCCAATCTTCCAAAGTTTTAAAGATCATCATAGAATTCTATCGTGATATCGAAAATGTGTGGAAAACCGATTTAAAAACCACAACAATGTGGTCTTTGGTAGCAATTACATGAACGTTGACAGCATTGACGCAGCGTTATAGCCGCAACAATGTATTATTAAGATCAATGTAGCCATAAACTTTAATTATGTTTACTTTTTATTCATTTTTATTACATTTCCTTTCAGTGCATTTAATGTACTGTCCCGGGTATTTTTCTAAATGTTCTACATTGTCTGCATTATTTTAACCAAGATGAAAGGAATGCCTAAGCGTTTGTCAAACAACCTTGTACATTTTTAAACAGTAGTTCAATCTTGTCAAAATCAACATCAGAATTTCTTATTTATTACTTGGCAACATGTATTTTCCTAGATAAAGAAAACAACATCGCAACAAGCTATTAAGGTAAGTACTAAAAATGTTCCTTTGCCATTATAGAATAAAATAATGTGATCATGAATATTAACGTGAGAGTATGTGCGACGGGTGTAAAATTAATCGATGTGTGAACGTCGGCATTTGCATTATTATATTCCTGCATATGGAAAGGTCGCCTAAAGAGGAGACGGCTGTAGACAGCGCTCGATTTGTCGACCTGACCTCAATTTCTAAAATAATCCCTCCAATTAATGTGCTTTCAAAGATATTTCGGAAACACCAGCGCTTAGAACATTGATATTGTGTTTCATTCAAAATAGAAATTGAACAAGGTTAAACAGCTAGACAAAACTAAAGCATTTACGAAATATTTATAATAGAACCCAGTTGAAATGAATTGCGAAAGGACACTCACTCATGACTTTTCACGACGAAACGCTAAGCTACTACAGCAAGAATCATAAAATTTGGACGATAAATTTATTAGACACCCACAAAGTTTTTTTTAAGATCTCCAATACCATGTGGTAAAGTCTGCCCTTACGAACTCGCGGACAACATTTAGTGGTACGTAAAATACAACAATAAGCGCTATTTCAATTATATCATACTTATACACTCTTACAAAAAATAACATGAGACAAAAGTAATCCAAAGTGCCGCAGTAACAAAGGTTTAAAATATTACTTTTTTGTCCAAGGTTAAGAGAAAAGCCGTCTTTAATAAACGCTGTAGTTTTAGTACCTACAAAACATACATAAATTTGTTAGTGAAGCAATAAAAGGAGGAAAACATGTGGTGGAAGGGAAATCACATCCTATTCCTAACTAATGATCGTCCAATTAATGCTAATGTCTGAGCTGAATGCACGTGCACATCCACACTTCTTGAGCAATAACAAATCTATTAAGCTCCGTATAAAATATCAATAGATGAGACAAGTAAACGTTCCACATAATTGATCAATTAATTATTGCTAGATGCAAAGATATTCCCATTATACTTCGAATAATTGATTTCAATTAAATATGGATAGGTAACATAGGTATCATACCTTCTTTTAAAATAAGATATATTTCAAGCAAATTTACTGATTTAGCACCAGACTTTATAAGACATACATTCTATAAAATAATAAACACTGTTAATATTGAATCCGAAACCAGAAAGCATAATGGACCGGTAGAACCTTACAACGTGAGTAAATCTATCCAAATGTTATTTTCCGTCGGACCTCTATAAACAACATGTTTCTTCTGTTCATAATACATAACGTGCCCAAACTATTATCTATGGCCCCAACATTTGATCCGACCGAACCCGGATACACGAACATCCCGACCAGTGTTCGTGACTTCGTGTAACACTTAAAATAATAAACGAGTAACTATATACATTTACATATGTATGTATGTAGTATCTATGTATGTATTTGTAGATGGTAAAATGACTATGGTTTGAACAAAGTACTATCGACACACCTACTTTTTGTGAAGGAGGTTAGCGTTTCGGTGGAAGATTGTGGATACCGGCTGTGGATGCCGTTGACTTTCATTTTAGTCCTGAGGGGTGCCAATGCATCTATGGTCGGTTTAGATAGAACCCCTGATCTTATCGGAGTTGGGTTCAAGTGTGTATACCACATACTAACATCAGAGATAAATTTTAGATTTAGAAACAATCTTGTTAAAAAAAAAAACATTTGTGCTTAAGAAAGCAAAAACCAAATTTAAAAGGCAACTTTGGATACATTCGTATAGCTTACCAACTTTTACGAATCACGTGCAAGAAGTCTAAACCTATTTACTTAGTATTTTAAATTTAAATACCTAGCAAAAACATTTTACCTACCTAGCCAACGCCAATCCATCGCGATTGGAACGAATCGCGAATCTTATACGGATCTCAGGAAGTACTGTCGGAAGCGATACCAGATTAGATTTATGGGCAAAATTTACAGCTAATGCGAAGACGAATCGAGTTATCGCGATTGGAACGGAAAGTACTGACAAAAGTCTAGTCTATCTAGACAGGGATTGTATCTGTTAGTCTACCTGCATTAGGTTCCTGTATAAAATTTGAAAAATAATCTTTCTAAAGCTATTGTTAGCATCATGCAACATAACAAAAATTGAACAGAATAGTTTTCTATTTCTTTATCTTTTGTTTACGATACCCGGTGTACCGGGAGAGTCAGTGGGTTTTGTGGGTTTATCCCACTTAAATCCACTCTATGGTCTTCCTGAACTCCCGAAGCTATAACTGTTATAATATTCTTAGAATATTATACCCACACACCTCTAAACATTACATTGCACTCCCATAAAACCATGGAAACATTTTGATATCCGCTGTAATGTAACAATCGCTTAAAAATTTGCCATATGTAATGCCAAAAACAAATCATTCTCTTGTGATGATAAAATTTATCACTATCTTCGGCACTTGTATTAATAATCCCACAAACACTTGATAACAGCAAGGCACTTGACATCTGGCCCGCGTCGTATCAAATACTTGTGCCAATTTTATCATATTTGTAAATTACTCATCGATAACGTTTCCGGATATTCACTAATTGATCACTCCATCAATTAATGTAACATTGCAGATAGTTATTTCAAGACATCAATTCTATTTTCAATATGTTACAATGTATGACGGATGATTCACAACATTTGAGTCGCTAAGAAAACTTGCAAACGGAAATTACTTACTTTTCCTGTAAACTATGTAGATCTCCCGTAAGGTTATCTTAAGCTATTTTGAAAATAAGGCATGATAACATTAAAAAAGTAAGATATATGTGTCCAGATTTTAATACTGTAGATAATGGAAAAAAGAAGTGACCTAAGGAACATGAGTTTAAAATTTAAGACACTCTAAATAGATATTAATGATGACAATGAAATAGATGATGATGACAATAATATTATACAAAATACAATCAGTACTAGTCAAACTAGAAACTATTAAGTAAAAAATTCATAAACACAATCAGAATCCACTAGCGCTAACTGCCAGTCGCTTTCAACTGACAACGAGGACATATTCCGCCTCTGCCATCGTGTATTTCCTATTAAAGATCCATTTGTAGTTGCGATTTTGCGGGGACAAACGCTTTCAGACCGTCTTTCATTTCGTCGAGCGAGACCTACATAATTATATAGCTAATATTATACTTATAATATGTTTCAATCACGACTATATCGTCACTTATCTCTGAATATAACTGCGCTGTTATTATTATGGTGCTTCTCTGTTTTAGTTTCGGGACATTACTTGTTTCTTTTTTTTTACCTAATGTCAACTAAAAGTAAATATCAGTCATTTAGAAACTTTTATTTTATTTCGTTATCGTTGGAGAGTCAGTGAAGGTCACACAAGATCACTCTATGATAAATGACAGAATTCCACTACATTTTTAACATGTTACAAGATCGTAAGTACGGTGTACACCACGTATTATTTAGACTTCGTGACAAGCCATCGTAACGAAGCTTGTTTAGATCGCATCAAAGTTGATACACAGAGCTACTGCATACGGGCCGCGACATTCACCCGACAGTTTAATAAACCAAACATTAGATATTGGAGTTTTTGAACTACCATCCTAAGTAGTAAATTACATTATTCTTCAAAAATATTTTTTATGCTAAAGCCGAAGAAAGAAGAAGAAGAACTTGCGATAACAATCCTGTCGCGTGACACAACTCGCGTGACATAAGAGCCACCCGCTATTCTAGTCTGTGATGCAGTAAATTCCGGGTTTAATCTTTGGCAAGTCATTCCAAAGATTAACATATCCGAGTAGATGTATTTGTGAGACAATAACATACGTTTAACCGGAATAGGGAGAAGAATGCGCTTAGACTGGTCTATAATATTTGTAAAGAAATTTTCCATCACTACATAGTATAAAACAAAGTAGCTTTCTCTGTCCCTATGTTCTTATGTATGCTTAAATCTTTAAAACTACGCAACGGATTTTGATGCGTATTTTTTTAATAGAAAGAGGTAATAAGAGTAAGGATTATATGTAATTCGTTGCGTGCGAAGCCGCGGGCAAAAGCTAGTAAGGAATAAAAAAAACATACTAAGACCAAGTTAGGATTACAACACAAAAATATATCATATCGTTGTAACCATATGATCGTACGTACAATGTAAACCGCACACGATCATAGTAGGTAGATAAACTTCGTGACAAGTCATCGTAATGGGGCTTTTTAGATCCCATCGCAGTTGATTCATGAGTTACTGGTTCAATACAAGCAAGACATTCACCCGACAAGTTAATTGCTCGTAAGTAATCAAATACAAGGCTTGACGTTTTGGAACCTAGATTACAATGTTCGTCAAATAGAAACTGTTTTATACCACGATGGTAATATGACGAGATTAACTTAACTTTAAAATTTACATACCTAACAGCTATATAATACCCAAATATACGGGCTCTTTTCAGTAACATTCCACATACAACATTCCAGCGTACATGTGGAAGAACCAGCGGCAATGTAATATAACGCGGTACATACACTGGGCGGTTGCGTAAACCGCTAATTAAACCGCTCGTGGTTCCACGGAATTGTTGCAAACACGATTATGTCCGCAAATACGGTTTTGGTAGCCGGCCAGCGCATACCTTGAGATATTATCAGGATTATCATGCAATATTATTATGATTGCAATGTGCCAAATTGACTGACCTTCAGTATTACTGATAGATTATTTCACAACTGGTTTGTAGGTGTTTAAATTATTTCGACAATTTCGTCGTAACTGATTAGTATAGCAACGTTCCTAATGTTGTTAGCGTTTGACACTGCTGTTTTCAGACAGAAACAGTTCTGGTGGCGGTGACTACGAATCGAACCGCGATGTCTTTCACCGACTTTGAATTGTTTTATTTATGCAGCAATAACACTTGCGCTTGTCGTAACCAAAACCATTTAACACTTTTAATCAAAGAAACCACTTAAACTGATAGTATACATGCAATGAATATAACTACATTACCTACATATACACCCCTGTCCTGACTCACATAAACCTAACAATAAAAACGTAATATCTCCGCTATCTCCATGTATACAACGTCCATAAAATCATAACACATATATAATAACTAATCTAAATTACGTGAAAACTAGGTATATTTTTGTACCATGAATAGCTAACTTTATGATTAAGCATTTATAGTTAGAAGAGGTCGGCACGGACAATGTATTATGGCACACTTCGGGAAGAGTTTACGACAAGTGGAGTGAATGCTATGCGTAACTTTGGCATACAAAGCGACATTAACACGAGAAATGTAATTAAAATATTTTATTGTACAAATCCGTTAATCTAAATGACAAAATTAAGTTACACCGTAACTGCTCAGCTATAATTAGTAAATATATTTAAAATACGTTTTTAAAGAATTGAAGTCTGATGATAATAAGTGGCCACAGCCGCTCGTGGAGACCAGCAGCCGTCGACAAGTGTAAACAATAAACGAGAATTCGTTTTTGAGTAAAAATGGTGAACAGTTGAACCAGTGAAGGTTCTAAATCCACCTTTAACTTATATAAAGTTTTTAGTATGGGAATCTGCATTGTTTTTTCCTGCAGTGAGATAAGTCCCGCGCATGGTTAGACTATTCGCGTGACATAAGATTCACCCGCCATACCGGTCTGCGATGCAGTTGGTTCCGAATTTAGACTTAGACAAGATGTCAAATTATTGATATGAGCTTATAAGATTAACATATCCGTTTTGATGTGGATGTTCAATATTAACATCCGACTGCTTGGCTATTATTTTAGAAAGTGAATGTGTTTAGATTGATCTAGTTACCTAGCCGTTGTCTGGAAGATTTCTACAGTGAATAAAACAAACAAAGATATAAACCTTAGTCTTAGAACATAAAGAACATTGTAAAACAAGGAACAAAGTGCTGTTTCTTCTTGTTAGTCGTATCTTATCTAAGAACACTGTAGTGAAATGAATGTTACGTTGTACTAATATTCATAAACAATGAAAACACAGCTGTCAAGATGTCTGATATAGATTATCACGAAGAAAATAAACATAGACTTTACCCTTGTACTGGTTACACGCTATTTTTGTCTCCATTACAAGAAACTTGTCTTTTTACTGAAATTCATAAAGTCTTACACCCTACCCCCGTTCTACACCTATATGTGTCTTCTAGTTTCTGCACTAAGTCTCTTTCGAACGTTCGAATTTTCAATGATAGTGGCTTATATACCTAAGTATAAACACAAAAAGATTCAGACATCTCAATTCATTTAAATTAAACGTAACTGAACACGAGCCTCTTTGCACAGCAGATTGAAATTGTGACAACTGTGCCGCAAGACGATGAACACATTATGGTTTTATAGCTAGCGATATTGCTTTTACGTTCTGATTAAATGGATATTAAAACTTACTTAATCGTATACGAAGTTTAACCTACTAGTAGTTTACAGTTAACATGGCACCTGCAATAACCTGCATCTAACAAGTTACAGATCACCACTTCACCTAAATCATCTGTTCTACCCACCATTGGTTGTTATTATAGTACTAGCTGATCCCCGCGGTTTCACCCGCGTTTAAAAGTAAAACAGAAAACATATTTAAACATAAATATCATTCCGCTCTCCCGCGACGGTGTGTGCATGCGAGTGGAGCGCGCGCTAATGCTTTTTCAAAAATTAAAGTAGCCTATGTTACGCCTTAAACTTCAGCTATCGCTCAGTAAAAGTCCCGTCAAAATCGGTCCAGCCGTTTAGAAGATCATCTCAGCCAAAGAGACATTTTTTTTTAATTGCATTTTATGCGTTGTAGGTATCGTGTATAAGTACTTTCATATGCATTGAGCAAATAAATGTTATTTTGAAATCACAAACAGGCACTTCAATTTTATTTATTTGTATAGATCTTCAGTATACAAACATATACAATGATTTTAATAACGGAATCTACAGATATGCTTGTAGTACTATACATATCAATTAAAATGTACCTACTCCACATATTACAACCGCTCTTACGTCACACATTCATGCGATCTCAATTGATTGATAAGAACTGCGTATGCGCATCCACGTCAATTAACCGTTATTTGATAGCTCAATTAGTAGATACCAGTTTACAGCAGCTATATTGCGTACATTCCTTTCATTTATTCAACAAGAATTAATGAATGTACTTGTTATTTTTAAAATAACATTATTTTGGTTTACTTATGGCACGCTTAATTAACTATTAACAGAAATTAAGCACAAAGATAATATGTAATACGCGTAGAAGAAATATTATGGTAGAAATAATAAGGCATAGATTAGGTACATTTAAACATAAGTGATGCCCGTCGTTCCCGCGACTATTGGGTTTTTTGAAAACTAAAGTTATGCCTATGTTACGCCTTATACCTTCAGCTTTCAGTGAAAGTCCCGTTAAAGTCAGCCGGACCACTTAGAAGATTACTTCGGCCAAACAGACAGACATAAAAAATAATAGCATTTTTGTTACAGGTATCGTGTATACTTTCATATGCATTGAGTAAAAAGTTATTATTTTGAAATTGATATTATTTCTGCACTTATTTGTTATACATATAGGTATAACTGCTCTATACAATATTTGTAAATATTTATATTTTCGTCCCACGAACAAAACAGTTTTGATCGTATTTCAAGCAACAACATTTCAGCAGATGATATTGGTAAGGATGATTCATGTTTACTCGTGTGCACAATTTCGGCCACACATGCACCTTTACAGCTTACGTGGGTACATGTGATCTAATTTACATGATTAATTCACATGTAAGCAGTAAAAAATTGGCATCTCAATATGGTCTTTTCAAGTCAATTCAATAACAGCACTGTGATTAAGCGATGAAAAATTTTATAATGATATTTACTAGCTTAGAAAACCAATTACAAAAAATATATAATTGAAACTTATAACAGACTTCTTAAAAAACTGGTTAAATATCTTACAAACAGTTTAAGTTATTATACTAATAAATCCATCCATTGACTAATCTATAAAAATAAAATGTCAGTCTGGTATTTAGAAATGACAGCCACTTTCTATGTTTGTAAGCTTAATTGCTCAATAAACTCCAAATTATTAAAATTTCTGTCTGTGCATAATATTATATTATTGAGTAAGAGCTTTCGCAAAACCGAGGTATGAATATATTTATGTGCAAATCTTAGAGAATATACAAACGGTGCATTGGAGATCTATATTATATCTTCATGGTGTTCACAAAACATTGTCATACAACTTTACTAGACTACTAATAAATAATAGTTCAGAAATCTCTCTTGGAGGTGTCGTGATGTACTAGACTACTAACAAATAATAGTTCAGCAGTCTCATGGAAGTGTCGTGCTTATCTGTCGAAACTTGATGCGGCAATATCGGGTGCTTGACATGGCAATATCGAGCGCAATCAGCTGCGATTGAGCACGACTCGACGATCAAAGCTCTCACGTCTTCGGCAACACCTTGCTATCATAACAGCGTATGGGATCTCACTTTAACACCGCCGCCAGACAATCCCCTCTCAGATTTGTCACAGCGATAAATGAAATACTTATGGGGTGATTTTTTTACACGTTTAAAAACATTGGTCTGGTACACATAGGATTATGGAGTCAATTCCTGGCAAGAAAAACATCTAAATAATTAATGTATATCTCAGTACTGGCTCTGGGTGTTTATGCACTTGTCTTTGCATATATCTATGAAGCCCATGAGACAGAACTATTTATATGCGTGTGGGTGTTCGATTCGGCTATTTATGCACTTGTCTTTCCTCGATACCTACGACCCAGAACTTGAAAGTATGGATCTCTGATTGTAAAAACTTCTTAAAACTGACGCGCCAACTCTCTAGCCAACATAACATTCTATAAACAAATACAAACCTAACCATAAACAAGTCCGCTAGCACTGTTACAATAATCTCGTGAGGGACCGGTCCGCGAACCGGTCGCAGACCCGCTGGACCTTCGCACACAAGTGCTTGAACAAACCATTAGCCAAACTATACGTCACGGTACGTACCTACTGTGAGGCAATTGACGTGTACTTCACATAAATCAAAGGTGTTTAACTTATTGCGTAGAACGCCAAAGTGGGGAATGGATTATTTTGTAGTCACCGAAAATTGCTAAACGGCAAATTAAGATAGGATAATCAATCAGGAAATTATCGGTTATGATGAGTAGGTACAAATGCTTACAGATTATTAAAATACAAATTAGTTTTGTATTTTACTCATCTAAAGAACAATCGTTGCCCCGTAAATCGCTCCAACACCCCCAAAGTTTTCTTTATCCCGTTCATTTCCCTGTAAGTCTCCGACACCCACAGGTATAGACGTACTATGAGAACTGATTAGTCTAAATGAAACTATATTATGGTTCTTACTAAGCAAAAATAAGGAAGGATAATAAGGAACGTTACGCAAAATTGCATGACGCGAAGTAATGCACGTTAGTGTCGAAAACAGCAGATATCCGATAATAACTACCTTATTGATTTCCTTTTGCATTGTCATTCGTATATTTAAGTCTAGGTTTTTCCCATCCGCTTGTCACGCTTACCAAAAAAAGGATCTTATGTTTTATCCATTTCATGAACAATTTATGTGCTAAATTTATATACGTGAAAATTGGCTTGTTTTGATTATTGACTTTAATAGACCGGAAAAAGGGCAGCTTTACAATAAATAAGCATGACAATGAGGACCGTACAAAACAATGACTGTCGGAAAATACGAGTAGTATCTAATAAATAATTAGACGGGAGAATTGCAATTCATTCACATTAACAAATTACACATAAAATCATAATATATCCATTTATGACAAGTTTTTTAAGCCTCAGGGTTATCTTTAATTATGATTTTAAATACAAATGTTTCATCCAATAAGGACCCACCATAAATGATTAAAACAATAAACCTGACTATTGTCTATACAAATAAATAAAATTGAAGTGTCTGTTTGTGATTTCATAATAGCAACTTTTCCCCCAATGCATATGAAAGTATACATGATACTTATAACAAAAATGAAATTAAAAAGATTTTGTATGCCTGTTTGTTTGGTTGTTGTAGTAATCTTCTAAACGACTGGACCAATTTTGAAAGGATTTTTTCGGGAAGATAGCTAAAGGTCTAAGGCGTAACATTTAATTTATGAAAAAAGCATTAGCGCGCGCTCCACGACCCGCGTGAGAGGGGACACCCTCGCGGGAGAGCGGGTTTCCAATTATGTTTAAATATGTATTCCTTTATACTTTTTAAACGCGGGTGAAACCGCGGGGATAGTTCTCATAGTACATAGACTTGAATTGACTTGACACTTGAATTACGACATTATTTTGCTTAATATAAGTACATGACAAAGGCTATTTGCAAACAATAATCAATTGGCATCGACGGGTAAACGGAAAGTAGGTATCACCGTTCGGCTGACCTCCA
>DWPV01005181.1:0-12726 GCA_018251915.1 Urbanus proteus proteus
GAGGTTGGGAGGGATGCCCTCCTTCTCGTGCCTGCAACCAATATATTATGTAACAATTGAGGTAGAATAAGAATAAGAAACATAGAATAGTGGTAGAATAAGAAAAGATATAGTAAATAACAATTTTTAAGTGCCTTCGTAGGCCTATGCAAAATAAAGATATTTCATTTCAATGTGTACACATACATCCACTTTTTTTACTCGTTTCCGATGACATAAGATTGATTGATGTCGGTTGATTCATTTGTAAAAAGTGTCTTTTGATCACCGAACTATTTTAGTAATGCTAAACCTTATCTGATGTTATGATAGCATATCTAATCATTAATTCATTATTAATACTATTATTAATTTATAGGTGATACTGGCCCAACCAAGATCCATTTGTAAGTATTTAAGTGCATCCGTTACTGTCACCCCTTGACGGTGACTCATAATGTTGAAAATATTCATCAAAATATTGAAGCTAAATTAGGTCCCACCCCTTTCGTCAAACAAAAACCTTGTCATAGGTGATCTTTCTTTATTATCATAAAGAATGCCAAAGTCTCACCCAAGCAAACCATAAACATTAAATCATGAGACTCACCCGAGCAGCACCAACGACTTCTTAGGAAACTTGAACTCGGTGAGCTGCAGGCTATTGGAGGTCTGCTCCGCGGCCACGATGGAGTAGCCCTCCGTCTTCTTCCGCATCAGGTACTCCTTGAGCGACCGCCCGGGACGGACCTCCTCTATGTTCAGCCAGCGGTCTGCTGATACGCTGTTAATGAGAATTTATTTAAACGACTGTTGGCTAACGTGTGAAATTTAAGAAAATAAGAGGGAGCAAGAATTATATAGTAATAGTGTATTCCAGTGTTCGATCAGTATATTCATCTTATCATTTATTATTTGATATTTTTCTTCCGATTATTAAATAAAGATATTGTCAGAGAGTAAGGTTACAATACTGCTTAACAATGCTGTTATTAAGCAGAAATAACAGTCTACCAGCTTTAGTTATAATAATTAACTAATTTGAACTTACCTTACCTCACTCTTTAAAGCAGAAAACAACATTGCTACACTTCTAATTGTACGAGGAAAGGTCCAAAAGATCGTGGGATGGTGGGGATAGAGTGGAGATAGGAAAAATAGATTTATTGTTTTAATTTTATTTAAAACCCTTTCATTCTACGAAATTTTAGACGTCCCCAATTAATTTGAATAGAAATCATAAAAAATTTCTACCACTTTCCGATATCGTGAACTTACCTCAAAGACTGGAACTGCTTATCATGCAGGTGTCGCAGGCTATCAATGACGTATGTCATGACGCCGAATACCTCACAGGTCCTCGCCAGGCCTCCAAGGTTAGGCGGCCGGTCCACCAGTGAAGCCACCACCACAAGGTCACTGATGTTCTTTGACTGGAATTTTTTAGGCAATATTAGATTCAATTTTACATTTAATATTGTTTTGTAAGCAAGTACATGTTATACGTAGTAATCCTTTATAAGAATTGAGTCTCGAATGGACAATCTACTTAAAAACACAGTAAATATTTGTGAAAATCCACAATAACAATGAAGGGAGAATTGCATAAAATTAATCAAAACACAAGAGAAACTAACATTCCGCCTATATTCGCTTATCTCCAAATCGGTCATATTCCTCCACGGAATGTATTTCTTCTGGATCGTATTAGCCTCATCCTGGGCATCCACTCGGCCAGGGCTGGGTATCCCTTGATAATGTTGGAAGGCGTGCCACCTGTGTATACCCTTCCACTCCACAAAGAACGCGTCATGGCCGTCCGTGGCCACACAATCATCGATTTCATTGAAGATCCTCATTGCGAACGGTGTGTCGATGTTTTCGTTACAAGACTCGCAGCGTCTTTGCATGCTGTGGAAGAGGAACATGACCGTCAAGTCGCCGACGATATCGAACGTCTGCGTGAAGTAATCCTTCCTGAGGTTCATGAACGAGTTGTCTTTCGAGGCGGCGAGTTCCCCAAGCGTCTTGCTCAATGTCGTGATCATGCTGCTGTATTTCTCAACGTTGATCTTCTTCTTGATGGTGCCAGTCTCGAATAGCATCATAGCGTAGTACTGGGCCGTCAGTCGCACAGAGAACACCGGGCCCATTGTGTTCGACAGGAGGAAGTCGAGAACGAACTCGGTCTCAGATGCGTAGTGCGTACGCGAGGATATCTTGTGCCGCATCACGTGGTACACGATCGTGAACTGACATATCAACGGGACACCGTTAGCTGTCAAATAGTGCAGCAATTCGCTGTTTATTGAGATGTCCTGGAAGAAGAACATTTTTACCTTGTATTGGAATTATTTCAAGATTTGAGATTATTTTTATAACGTATTAGCGACCCGCCCCGACTTCGCACGGGTGCAATGCTCATACTAAATATACTACAGAAAAACTGATGTTATTATACATGTAAACCTTCCTCTTTAATCACTCTTATCTATTAAAAAGAATCGCATCAAAATCCGTTGCGTAGTTTTAAAGATTTAAGCATACATAGGGACATAGGGATAGAGAAAGCGACTTTGTTTTATACTATGTAGTGAAGATCTCAAAGATTTGAGGAGAGAAATAATTCTTTAGTTTTAAGTACCTAATTTTGGAATTATTTCTAGCCTCGAGGGTTAAGGAGAATTAAATTGGGAAGTGACAGCAAATCACAAAAGTTGTATTTACCGAGCCTCATACATAATGACTTACCATGGAGTAAATGTAAAGAGCGATGTACCACAAGATGCATATCTTTACGCTGTTATCATGCGGGATTCTGAGCAGATTCATGCACCAGCTCGCGGTCTTCTTAACATCCACTCGCCGTGTCTTGAGGAAGATGAACAGCAGATTCTGCAGCGCTCTCAACAGCTTCCTGTGTGTGGTATTGTTGGTGTAATACCGTGGCTTGTTCTTCATCATCTGTTCTATTTCCGCCATTATTCGTTCCGACACCTCGTTTAGTTTGTTGACGTCAGTCACTTTGTTCAACATTGTTATTGATAGCAACTGTATGTGCTGGCTGAAGACGTGCATGCTGAAAAGTTAGGGTAAAATAGATATACTTCTGTCTTGTCTTGTTAATGTTGAAGGAATGTTGATTTCCAACCTCCCATATTTGTCTCCCCTGCCCCCATTCAACTTTTTAAATTCATGTGTGTATAAGGAATTGGAAATCAAATCAGATTATAATTTTTCCTAAAAGACGCTTTCTACACTCATAGGATACCCACAGTAGGATTTTCTCCTGAGTCGTGGGTGCCATGGATACACAAGGACGAATATACAAACACCCAGATCCGGAACAGAAATCTAAACTCACCATTCAGATATCTGTCTGGCCGGGAATCGAACCCGGGACCCACTCCGCGTCAGACCGGTATAGTGAACATCCAACCACGCGGGTCGTCATACTATAGTTACACCTTACCATGGTAGCAACCAATAGAACTGCACTTGTAAGTTATAATGGAAAGTGATTTTTATTGCTGTAAATTGCAAAAATTACACATCCAATCAAAATTAAGAACAAGGATTAATAACGTAATTAGTTCACTTACTCAGGCACCATTATTCCTTGCATCTTCGACAGTAACTCCACTGTTAAATTTTCGGTTATTCTGAAAGGTAACAAAACTGTTATCAGTCAGTTCAGAAACAAAACAAAGAATTGATAGTATTCAATGAACCTAATCTCAGCAAAATCTAAATTCTTATCCAATCATATCTTTATTACAACTAACTTCAATAAATTGAACATTATCTATCTTATAATAAGAACTTACCGTTGATCTTTCTTTGGCACAATTGCATAGAGCAAAATGTTACACAGGACATTGACCATGTTGTCATACATCAGAACATTCTTAGTGCTCAAGTGTTTCACCAAGAAATAGAGGGGCATTCTCTTAGCCACAGCCAGCTCTATCAGAATGTTATAATGGCACACTACAACACTATTGTGCTGCGGTAATGTTAGCAGTATGTCCTGAGTAATGAGCTTCACAAAATCATCAACGCAAGTTATATATTCTCTATTCGACTTCAGCTCACAAATCTGCGTCCAAATTTGATTTAAAAACAGAGAAAGGTCGAAATTCACACTTGCGTTATCAATCAGCTTCGGTAGAATTTTATTGACAATACGAAGAATAAATTTCAGACACCCATATCCACCACAGTCGAGGACGTCTTCCACGAAAACAAATAAATCTATAATATCATTGTCATTAGGTTCCACAGACAGATATGATATTACTATGTCACATGCTTTCTCATAGAATGTGTTCTTCAACTTTCCACTTCCCTGCTTATTCATGTCCTTTCCAATCACCTTCAGTATTCTCAAATACTGCTCCAAGCTGAACATTTCATTCTTGTGATGTTCAATTATTTCTGGGTTCTTGCATATATAGTTAATTATGGAAATTGCAAATGTTTTTTTATCTAGCGGAGACTCTTGATCGTTTAAGAAGACGCCACAATGAGAGTAAAGTTGTAGAAGCAATGCCTTAAGCTCTGGGTCATTCATTGGCATGCAGCTTAGAGAATCAAATAGAGTAATAATCCCCTCCACATCTATGCCCCCACCGTTAGACAGCAAACAAGATAGGTATTGCAAGATCACCTTACACTGCTTCATCACGGCAGTGTTTATCACAACCATGTATGGTTCCGTCCTCCCAAAGGTTTTGTTGAAAATGTTGACCAAGAAATTAACATCAACCAAACATTGTGTTTTATTAACATACGGTCTGTTGCAAATGTCAAGAATATTCTCAGCTTTATCATTTATGATGCTAAGGAAGAACGGAATGCCATCTTGCTCATGGCCGCTGACATATAAGAGACCAATGTTAATATTTTCGCATGAAGTAGTCATAATTTCAGCAAAGCCATTCTTATCACAGTCAGTTAAATATAGATTTTTCTTTATGTGTGCTGCCAGAGGATTCATAATATATGATGTGATGGGAGTTTCTGTGTGCAGTTGTGGGTAGATGCTCACATAGTCTTCCCAAATGAATCCTTTGCAAGAATTCACAATGAAGTTTGAAATATGTGCAAAGATTGCCTTTTTTATTACTGGGCTGTTGCAAGGTATCCTCAAGATCTCGTTCAGTATTGTACATATTTTCTTGTGTCCAGCATGAAGCAGAAGTGAGGGGTAAACCACATCACCCACAATGTCGCTCAGGTAATACAATGGCACAGGAGTCCATTTAACCCCGGGAATAGCTTCTAATATGTTCAAGAGGGATTGCTTATCATCCAGAGCCTGTGCTATGGCTGTCGTAAGCTGCTTACTGTCATGTACGTTTTCATACAGGTTAATATCATTGAGCGCATTAAGAAGTGTCAAAGCCTCAGCTTTACTCTCAACCTTTATTTCTAGTCTGTACATGATACAGTTGAGACGGACTTGAGCGTTGTCGTGCTGGAGACCAATATTGTACGCACAGCTTAGCCAGCAGTGGCCAAGGTGTTTTACTGACTCAAACAGCTTCAGTGATGGCAGCACAATATTGCTTTGGACTTCTTCTAAGCTGTCAATTAATATGAAAAAGTTATCCCACATAGTTTTGAGCATTTTCTCATTTTTCTTATCCCAAACCATGACCATGTCCTCAGTATTTATATTAATATTCTTCTTACTGCCTGTCAAGCTCTCCAATGCCCGTTTGATGAGATAGATAGCTCGCTTCCGAACAGCGGTGTCAGAGGATTGCAGCCCATAGAGAACGACCTCCCAAAATTCAGAATTAGCTGCGATACTGTAATCACCGTGTTGTCTCTCTGCCTCATCGGCTACTGGCAGGTAATAGTCAGCTAAACAGCTCAAAGCTTTTAGAGTAACTAATTTGAACTCCTTTGCGTCTTTCAAGCAAGTCCAAAGCCTATCTAAAATGGAAAAGCCAACGACTCCATTGTTGAAATGAGAGACTGTGTTGACAAAAAAGAAAGTTTGCACTTTGTCGTGAGGACTGAACACAATGTTTTCTAGTGGGACCTGGAGAAATGGTAGCGACAGCTTCTCTTGCTTGCTGATGACGGCAACGAGGATACTGCTACACAGCTTCAAATCCAGCAGAGCCTTAGGGACGTCGTTGTCCGACATCGGATCATCGTTCTGTTCGAACACTATCTGCTTCTGCGGCAGCTCGATGTCAGTCAAGATTTGCTGCAGGAGATGTTCAGCCTTAGAGACAATAGATTTGGGATCTAACTTCAACACCAAGATTGTGATCTCACAAACATCCTCAATATTATCCGCGGACACATCTTTTATCAGCTTCACTGCAAATTCGTACTCACTCTCATTGCTGCAGTCCAGCGACTCTTGCTTGTTAACAGCAAGTTTATACTGTAAGAAGCGGATGGCGTTCTTCAGGTGTTTGTCTGAAAACGTCGTCCGCACCATTATCTTAGTCAGCTGTGTATTTATTATTTCTTCGTCCAAATCCAAGGAGTCTAACAAGGCTAACAGCTCTTCCGAATTCATGATTGTAGCTTGCTGATTTCACGTTAAATAAAACACCGGTCTGTACACTATCGTCACTTACTACATAAAATAATTAATTAAGTTCACGAAAATATGGTCACAATATTGTAAATTCATAATTCCACGCGGTTTTGTTTACATCCAATAAATTGTGATCGATTTTTTGACACTTCAAAATAGGTAAATAATTATTGATGGTATTAATTTATATTATTTTCTCTATGAATTAACTTTTATTGCAATATTATTATGATTTTTTATCGAATATTACATTGTTGTTCCAATCGCACGATCAAACTATAATCGATTTAAATTAAATCAATATTTGATACTCGTCTATTAAGCCTCCATTACACACCTATCCAACTTCTATGCTGAAGTTTTTAGACGTTTCACGTAGATGGTGCTTGCTTACACAATTACACATAGTAAATTAATATGATATGTTAAGATTTTAAAAACTTGTAATAGGCCTGGGCCAAAGTTACTCTGATTCACTTACTACATTTTGCATTTGTAGTTATTTATCACAACAATACACGAATAAATTATGAAAATTTTATATTGTGATAAAAGATAGATGCCTAATAGTCTATTTGAAGTAGCACTCATTTTTATATGCAATTTGTTATCAGCACTGTAAATAACTTTTTAACGGACCTAAAATTTGCCGCACAAGACTCTCAGTCGAAAAGATACAGTGACGCTGTCAAATTTATTGAATATAAATTGTTTTGTGCGCTTAAATCATTTACAAATATTTGTACTAAATGCTGTTTATAAATTAGTTTCTAATAAATTATAATGAAGGCAAAAAATACATTAAGAACGCACTACAGTGGAAATATCGATCAAACGATTGTTATCTTAAAAGTAACTATTTTTGTAAGCCCTCTAAGCCAACAAATTATTTTAAAATCCATTTGATCTTTTTAATAAATCAATTATAAAAAAAATCAAATTTCCATATTTGACCACGTGATTGAAAACTCACGGTATTGGTTGAATCAAAAGTGACGTCACATGCCAGTAGACAGTAAACGTTAGTCGTATAGATGCCGACTTTGTATGCTGGCCGGTGATTTCACGCAACAGCATAACTCATGAATAACGTGACAGCATGTTGGCGGCAATTTCAAAACTTTAAATTTTGATGATGATTTTTGTAGTAAATAGAGAAATTCAGATAGATTTAATTAAATCACAAATGTATCATGATATAGCGAACAATAATTTCAACTATTTTCAACCTGTCAATACCCAGACTTTTGGGCCAACGTTATATTGAAGGCTTAAGTTACCCAGATTGATAGTATACATTTAAACAAATACATATTACGTCAACCCTTTATATTGGAACTTTATAAATAAACGAGGGGGGTAAAAAACGGGACCGTTTCAGGATATAATAAAACGACAAAAACGTTTAAAAATAACTATCACATCAATACGAACAAATATTTTATTTAACATTACTTATAAATAGTAAATACACAGATTCTACTTACTCATTTATTTACTCACGTATTTATTTGTTAATTTTAAGAACTTATTTTGTATTAATAATTTAAAAAATAAATATATTTGGTCTCTCGTTCATATTTCTATTTTTTTGTTGATGACATCCCTAAATTAGTGTGTCTGTCTGTCACTTTACTTTTGCCAAACCAAATTATAGAATAAATAGATCTGTCCAATCCAAGTAAAGTCATCAAAAATAAGAAAAATCTGAAAAATTTCATCGTTTATTTTCTTGTAAAATCATTTCGGTGATTATGTTTGCGTTTGTTTTTATTGTTAAATAACACTACGAAATAATTTTCGCGTTTTACCTTCCATAGTAGATCGAAACGTAGGTAAGTCGCAATGGAAGATAATTCCTTGAGCGATGACGAAATAAAGGATTCGCCTGTGAGTCCTAAAATGGGTGGAAAGAAGTTGAAGCTGAACGATGGGAGCTCGCAGGATAGTTTCAAAGAGACTGGTGAGTGTAGATCTCGAAATTCGTAATCGTAGTGACGTTGATAATGTATCCATCTTGTTATGTTTTTTTACGTCAGCCAGTGCAAGTAAGGAGAAAGAAAAAGAGGATAATGTGGATAGCGGGTTGTCTGCGGACAAGTCTGAGAGTACGAGCAGCGAGGACCGTGGTGCGGGCCCGTCGGAGGCAGTGGCCAGCGAGATAGTGCACGTTGCGCCTTCCAGCAGCAATGTACGTGCGATATTGCTGAACATCAGACGGCCCAGGCGCTTGAGGAACTACAGGAAGCGCAAGACACCGGATGGAGGCGATTCAGACAGTAATGACTCTTCACGAGACTCCGACGACCTGTCGCCAGACGAAGGGAACATGTCCAGACAAGCAGACAATACATCGGATGCAGAAACTGCGACATTTTCGGATAGTTCGGCAAGCATGTAAGAGATTTTAAAATTTTCCAATTAGCAGTATAATTTGTACAGGGTTTATGTTTCAATTTTTCAAATTGTTCTTTATAAGTAACACTATTTTGAAAAACTAAATACGTAGTTTTGGTTTCGATCAAAATCGGCCTCGTAAGTCCTTTCAACATTTTTCGCTTTTTCTATATAGTTTTGGATTTACCCATCCACGCACACTTGAAAAATTCAGCCTGTATAATGGCCAATAGCCAAAAAAAAAAGTAGAATTAGCCGGTTAAAATTTGTTTAGAATAAGCTTTAAAGTTAAGAATGTAAACTCAAAATCATTATGTTTCTTTGTCACGATGTAGAAGCAGCAAATCTTCTTCAGACAGCAACTTTGAGAGCTCCAGCAGTGATCTTGTGCGGATTCCCTCTGAGGATATTGACAGTGAGGATGGAGTCTGGTCCATTGACAATGAGGATGCTGAGGAGAACAAGGGCACACCACCCACAGTGCTCACTAAGACTCGACCTAAGCATAACTACTTGTTGTTAAGAGGTTGGCGAACAATTTATATAAATAAATAAAATCGGAGTGTCTGTTTGTGATTTCAAAATAACAAATTTTTACTCAATGCATAAGAAAGTATACATGTTACTTATAACAAAACGTCTTTTTGTTTATGTCTGTCTCTCTGTTTGGCTGAGGTAATCTTCTAAACATCTGGACTGATTTTACCAGTACTTTCACACTGGAAGATAGCTAAAGGTCTCAGACATAACATAGGCTTCTTTAATTTTTGAAAAAGCATTAGCGCGCGCTCCTCGTGCATATGCAACCCTCATGGGGATCTGGATTTCGGTTATGTTTAAATAGGTATTCCTTTTATTTTTCAAATGCGGGTGAAACCGTGGGGATCGGCTAGTTTCTTGTAAGATTAAAAAAATAAGATTCAGTGAAAGATAATTTGGTGGTGTATGAGCACAGATTTATTTTCTCTATAACATTTTACTTGAATAAATATCTGAATTATTAGTAAATTTTAGCCAATAATAGTGTAAGATAATCATCGTAGAGATTATTAACTTAGTCCATAGTCTTTAAGATTTGTTTTTTAGTTCTTAACAAAGAAAATTTTTTTTTTAACTGGATGTGAATAGTAAAATCTTAAATTGCAGAACAAATAGGAAACAATTGTGTTCTTACTTTTTATTGCTAAGCTAAAAATAGTAGGATATAAAAAAATTAATAGTATTGGTGTAATTTTTTCTAGAAATTATTAACAGAGAGATGGGGCTGACATTTCCCTGCGGTACAGCGGCGAAAAATGATGTGATTTTTGAACAAAAATTCTATGGCTCTTTGCATGCTGTGTATCGGTTGAAGAAACTACATCATTTAATGAAACATCGAGGCTGCGTTAATTCAATAAATTTTCATCCTGAAGGTAAATCCTTGAATTTATTTAAATTTTATTCTTTACTCCTAATTTTTGTTTGTCAGCATTGTTACTTGCATTACTTTGGTACATTTTTTTTAGTTTTAATTATAACAAATATCTGCAACATAATATATTTGCAGTACTAACCAGTAAGTAACCAGTGGTCCCTTATTGTAATATGTTACCTGGGCTTAGGATATTTTGTTATTTTCATTAATTCTTTCTAGAACAGTGGTTAAGTCCTCCGAGGACTTTCTAGTTGTTATAAAGTTTTGAAAGTGGTAGAGCCCTTTGTCGACACCGGCGGCACCACTGCTTTAACTATTTCTGCCTTAAACAGCAGTGTTAGCACTGCTGTGTTCTGGTCCGAAGGGTGTGGTAAGGGAGACATACTTATCTGAGGCATTCCAACTCAGTCCTCACGGGTAGCAACACATCTGTGGTCAATCTTATGTAGGATTTGATTTTATCTGGGGTTGATTATGGATGCCCATTGGTGGCCAGTTACCATCAGGTAGACTGCATGCTTGTTTGCTACTTCCATCGTATAAAAAATATATAAAACGTTACCATCATCAATTGCTCAGTACATTATATACCTTCTTTTCTTTTCAGGCCATCTCTTAGCGTCAGGCTCAGACGACACAAACGTTGTGGTATGGGACTGGGCTAAGAAGACGGCCTTGCAGACCATTAAGACAGGCCACAAGTCAAATGTTTTTCAGAGCAAGTTTCTTCATCTCAATGCCAGAAGCCAGTTGAATATTGTCACATGTGCGAGAGATGGGCAGGTAAGATGTCGCATTTTTAAAGCCATAACTTGCATTATTATTGTCATAGATAAATGGGTTCTCTCGAAAACTCAATAAATGTTAGGACTTGTTAACACTAGGTTGTCTTATGTCTTAATTAGTTTTAATAAGTAACACTTCCTACACGTCCAACTAAGATATTTTTGTATTTTTTGAGACACAAATATGTCAACAAGCCCCTCTTTTCCACTGGGCACAACAGGCACTTGCCCAGGGCCCCGCGATCGAGGGGGCCCCCTATGTCCTTGCTTAATTAGGACAAATCACTAATAAAGTGGTGCGTCGCAGCAAGCGGGAACGGAACAGGATTTTATAAATTGATTTACTCAGTATATAGTTTTAAGAATTTGAATTCTTTGTCTATCCTAATAAAATCAAAAGGTGGCCTGTCAAGGACATATGGGGCCTTATTACCATTGCGTGCCTAAGGCTTCTTAAAGAGTAAAGACAGCCCTGTGTGTCAACACAAACTTTCAAACTCATGACAACAATCTAAATCATTATTCAGATTTCTGTTTAAGAAATCAAATAAGAAACCGTTAAGACAACGGCTCGGCCTCATCGAACGTCGTACAGTCAGAAATGTATGTAACACTAGCTTATCCCCCGCGGTTTCACCTGCATTTGAAAATTAAATCAATAAACATGTTGCGAAATGGACACGGCGATAAAACAAAATAAATGTATCCCACGGGAACCGCACATTTTCCTGACATGAAAAGTAGCCTATATGTTATTCCAGACTACAGTCTATATCTGCACCAAATTTCATCCAGATTCTTTCACCCGTTCTAAAGTTATAGAGTAACAAACATCCATCCTCACCAACTTTCAGCTTTATCTTACTAATATTATGAAGCTGAAAGTTTGTGATGATGGATGGATGGATGTTCGTTACTCCATAACTTGAGAATGGCTGAATGGATCTGGATGAAATGAGATGGCGCAGACATGTTTTGTCGTTTTGTTTAGTGATTTACTTATCAAACGCAGGTGAAACCACTAGGATCAGCTGGTAATATTAGTAAGATGTGTCTCCCCCCCAGGTGCGTCTGCTGCAGTGCCCGCCGAGCGGCGGCGCGGCGGTGTCGCGGCGGCGGCTGGCGGCGCACTACCGCGCGGCGCACAAGCTGCACGTGTGCGCGGAGCTGCCGCACCAGGTCATATCGGCGGGCGAGGACGGCGTCGTGATGCGATGCGACCTGCGCTCCGACCAGTCCTCCAAGTTAGTGGACCCCGCACAAAGCGTGCTCGATTGTAATGCTTTTTTTGTATTGTATTGTATTGTATTGTATTGAACAGACCAGTCATCCAAGTTAGTGGACGCCGCACAGAGTATCATTATTATCAACTACCTGAACCCCGCGGTTTCATCCGCGTTTAAAAAGTAAAAAAGAATACATATTCAAACATAAATGTCGTCCCGCTCTCCCGCGACGGCGCGCGCATGCGCGTGGAGCGCGCCGTAATGGACTTTTTAAAAATTTAAGTAGCCTATGTTACGCCTTAGACCTTCAGCTATCTTCCAGTGAAAGTCCCGTCAAAATCGGTCCAGCCGTTTAGA
>DWPV01005182.1:0-12726 GCA_018251915.1 Urbanus proteus proteus
CGTCCTGGAAGAACGTTTCCTCGAAAAGTTCTTCCTCTACTTCAATTCCAAGGAGAGGACGACGCTGGCGCAGGTGTGCACCAAGTGGCGCGACGTGTTGTACTCGTCCACTCGGTGGTGGATCGGCCTCGCGGCGGTCGTGGATTGTCGCGAGGTTCGAAACGTCTCTGGCTGCTGTATGCCAAGGTTCTACAATTCGGTGGTCAGGAGGGGCATCCGGGGTGTTGTTCTAATTTCCGCTACGGATGACGATATAAATGAGTTCATAAGACAGTTTACCTTATCGTCTACTCATATACATGCCATTGGTTTAAAAGGATGCACAATAACTGATCGAGGCTTAGAGGCTATTTTGGATCATTTACAGGTAAATCTCTATTTTTTATTTACTAACATTGTACTAAATTAATAGCAGAATGTATACTTCATTTACTATTTATTTTAGGTTCTATTTGAACTAGAACTAACGGGCTGCAATGAAATAACAGAGGCTGGCTTGTGGGCATGTTTAACTCCAAGGATTGTCTCACTCACGCTTACTGACTGTATTAACATTGCTGATGAGGCTGTGAGTATATCATTTGGCTATAACTAAAATTAAACATTCATTAAAATATAACAATTTCATTAGTAAGCACTAATTTAACAATTAAAATATTTTAATAAGGTATATTCTCGTAGGTGGGTGCTGTGGCTCAATTATTACCATCTCTGTATGAGTTTTCACTTCAAGCATACCATGTCACTGATGCCGCTTTGGGTTACTTTTCTCCGAAGCAAAGTGCTTCCCTTAGTGTATTGCGATTACAAAGTTGCTGGGAGCTTACTAACCATGGTGTTGTTAATATAGGTAAGTAAAATAATTTTGTAATTACACATACACTTCTAATATGCATGACTATAACAGGCAAGATATTAAATGAGACATTAATAACAATACATCTGTGCTTAATAAAAGTTAATAATTTGTTTCCGTTAAATATTGGGCTAGGAAGGAAAAAACATGCTTAAGAATTCTCATGAATATATTTAAATTAAAGTAATTCATATCCTTAAGAAAATTTGAATGTGATGATTTATTTGTTCTTCCAGTCTTATTCACTTATCTGCCATAAGTTCTCAAATGTCAAGATGAGAACGATTGTTTTTGGATAGATAAAGTAGTAGTAGTAGTAGTAATAGTAGTAGTGAAGCAAACTTCACATCCATCGTCGGTCGCTTTACGATTTATTCGTACTTATGACGGTATGCTCGCTATCGCAGTGCACTCGCTGCCGAACCTGACGGTGCTGTCGCTGAGCGGCTGCAGCAAGGTGACGGACGAGGGCGTGGAGCTGCTGGCGGAGAACCTGCCGCGGCTGCGCTGCCTCGACCTCAGCTGGTGCCCGCGCGTCACCGACAACGCGCTCGAGTACATCGCCTGCGACTTGAACCACTTGGAGGAGCTCACGCTCGATCGGTAATGCTTTGGTTTCATAATGTTAAGTTAAAATGTTAAATATGTTAATTAAGTTTTATACACAGGTTTTATAATGTTCAGTTAATATGTTAATTAAGTTTTATACTCACTAAGCACATGACTAAATCGTCCTCATTATTATATTTCATTATTTGATTAAACCCTAGTGGATACTATGAATAGCAAATTAAGAGAGTAGGGCCTCCCAACGTGAACAATATAACGCTCAAAAGAAGCCTCAACCAATGTCTCTTAATCCATTTTGGTAGATCACCGGTAATCTCGCGTGTGAGAGAGTATACTATTCCAGTCACACATGCAATTGGTTCAGGGTTTGATCTCTGGCCGAATAGATATTTGAACAATGAATTTAGACATAATATATGTTCTGGGTCTGGTTGTTTGTGTACTCGTCTTTATGTGCTCATGGCACCCAAGACAAGATTAATTATATCCTAGTGTGTGGCTATCAGAGTGGTAAGTAATTTTTATGTTTGTTTTTAACTTTTACTTACCCTTTTTTCACTTTTTTTTTACATATTACTTTTCCAGTTGCGTGCACATAACGGACATCGGCGTGGGCTACATCAGCACGATGCAGTCGCTGGCGGCGCTGTTCCTGCGCTGGTGCTCGCAGCTGCGCGACTTCGGCGTGCAGCACCTCTGCGGCATGCGCTCGCTGCAACTGCTTTCGCTCGCTGGTAACACCTTAACTATACTAACGAGACACATGAACTCACCTACAACTCTTTTATTAGTTTAACTACCTGGTAAATATCTATTCAGTATGTATTGGAATTGAGTGGTAGGTAGGAAGAGTTGGTAGAACTTTTCGTAATTCAAAAATAATGTAGTATCTTTATATTAAATACTGTAGTATTAATACTGTAGTATTTTTAATACCATACGCTTTTGTAATATTCATATTTATTTATTTGATCTAAATGTGGTACTATTAGGTCGGTATGTATGTGTTGTAACAATATTTCTTACATTTAGCATTGTTGAAACATATGAAAAATTTAATGAAATCCATAATGTTAGCAGTATTACGTCAGGTGTTTCTGCCTTAGGTATTGTAAGGGACTCTCATACAACGCTTTTTAAATTAATCTTTATGTAATTGCACAGGTAAAAGAAAAACAATAAAGAATTTATGACTTGGTTTATGTATCAGTGGTAGAGCAACTAAAATACTAAAATGTACGATATTAAGTTATGTCTGTATTATGTAATGTAATATAATTAAACCAGTCTTTGTTATTTACTTCTTTAGCCGACACCAATTTCTTTACTTTTAATTTTTGTAGTAAAAGTACTACGTTATCTTAACTTTATCTTAGAGCACTGGGTAAACTGGAGTAAAACTGTATATTAACTATATTACAATGGAGCCGCAATAAATGGCAGCACTTTGGAACGTTGCAGGCTGTCCGCTGCTGACGTCGGGCGGGCTGTCCAGCCTCATCCAGCTGCGGCAGCTGCGCGAGCTGGAGCTGACCAACTGCCCCGGCGCCTCGCCCGAGCTGTTCGACTACCTGCACGAGCACCTGCCTCGCTGCCTCATCATCGAGTAACCACAAGCACACCCACGACACGGTAATAAATAATACTAACCGCTAGAAGCGAAACTCACGCGGCGTTTGTGCAGTCCATGGTTGCAGTATATTTTACTCGGGAAAGTATTCACAGTAAACACCTTATTATATATTTACAGGCCACAGTAACTTTTCATTTAGGAACAAAAATAAAATAACCAAAAATCTGTTTAAATTTCACAAATACCTACATACTTTGATAAAATGCTTATTGTAAAATGTTACATACATTTTACCTAATTGAAAAGCATTCACTTATAGAAAATATTTTATTATTGTATAAGTCTGTCACCTCGATGCAATTAGTTCATTTCAGACTTGTAAAGGCAATTGTGCGCTATTCTAAAACTAATTACTTACAAGTGTTGTTTTGTTATTTGTAATTTAAAAGGAAACCTCACGAAACGGTGATCACTATGAACTACATTTGTTCAGTTAAGGTAACATCAAGGATCAGGTTGTGAAATTTCGCAAAAACGTATGATTAGCCGCGTAATAGAGTTTCTTCTATAAGTATTATTTATTATTCTTGCGTCTTGCCGCCGAAACAGAACTATTGTAAATTTGTCACATAGTACACTTGTACATAAATTATTATAAATGTCAGACTTATGTCTGTGTAAATGATACCAGACATTATGGGCAATAATACTTCTACGGAGTTTAGTTCTAATAATCCTACCTTTGAATAAGTCTTTGGAACAACTTTATCAAAAATGTTAGCAGTTACTTGAGTATTTATATATTGGCTAATATTGAACTTGGGGATTTGAGTTTCATTCCCAATTAAATATTTGCCAATATTCTATTTAGATAACACAAATTGATCTACTATCTAAAGGCTTTGTTTTAAATCATGTTAAGTTATTAACACAAAAATTTCCTATTTTTCAATCAGTGTAATAACAATAAGTTTCATTACTTTGTAATTCCTTGAAGTATTAACAACATGTTTTTAATTTCCTTTACTATTGCTCAATTTATTTGTAAATAATTTTAGATGTATTATTATGTATTTTACAGCATTGTGCATTTTGTGTGCTAACAGAAAACTATGTTCCCATTCCTTTAAGATATAGAAAAATTGATAAATTTGCACTAAAATACCTGATATTATTATGTATTTAGATTACACAAACTATATTTACATTTCGATTCGTACATTTAAAAATTCAAAATATTTCAGCAGATCAGGTCAATTACCATTTTACATTTGAAAAGTAAGGCAAGATCATATAATTTATAATACAGTTGCATTATTGTTCTCTAAGTATTTAGATATTGCACCTTCATGTCATTTTGGCAAGTAATTATAAGCATAATTATTTAACATTATTGTTGTGTATAATCTTGTGTTCAATGTAATATTTGTAAGTTCGTCATAATTGACTAATTTTCTCGTAGCTGAATTGATAATTTAATAAAGCTCTATCTAGTCTACCTCTAGCTATACTTGAAGTTCGTTACGGCATGATTGCGATCTGTGCGAATATTAGGATTAGTATGCGTAGTACACGTTTAACGCTTACAAAATTATCTATTCAAATAATTAGGGTCCATGTAATCAGGCTGTAACACTATTGGACTTTATCTGTAACATAACAAATAGATAGGATAACCTCTTTAGCCGTTATTGTTATAATTTAATTTCTCTATTGACAAATATCACATATATGCATTTAAAGTATTCTAGTCAAAGATTTAATAATTTTATTTAATTGAAAAGATAATAAGGTTTAGGATGTTGCAAAGTGTAAGATTCAAGCATTTTTAAGAAGCAAAGAATGGTGCAAATGTCAGTATCAATTTAATATGCTCAGTTTAGGCCATAGATATTTTGTAATAAAATATAGCTTGGGCTATGTACCACAACAGTACTATCCATAATTTTTTATATTGCATGTATTGTGAACTATATTAATTTATCTGTTAAAGCTCTTCAGTTTAGAATATTAAAATATCTTACGTAAACTATTTATTCTTAACTTGTTTTTCAGCTACAATCAATCCCCTTATTTTTTTAATAAAAGCATAACTATGACTTTATTTGAATCATTGCTATACCGTCCGAAAATTGAGTGTGTGAGTGAGAGAGAGAGAAAGAGATTTAGAGTGGTTCATTGTTTGTAATTTTTTTTCCTGCTGTATTCATTTGATGCATATATTTATCTCACCTTAAAAATATTTAGATGTCAATCCAATTGTTTAACACTGATAAATAACGAGGTTATAGCGCCTATAGCCTAATAGAATAATACTTATGCATTATATCAGTCTGTCAATTAGCTAGGCGTTCAATTGAGACATACACTATATTTGGCCCTAAGGTATGTTTACTTAAAATTGTCACATATTTAACCACTGAAATTTTAATACTGTAGCCCAGTTCATTAGGTTATACACTTACATGGCTATTTCACAGAATATTATAAAGGTTGCTGTTCGTTATTAACCTTCATTCATTTAACAATTCGATGTTTTAATGTTCATACGTGAATAAATGAAAATCTAATATTTCATATTACCACTATCAACAATAAACCTGGATGTAATCATACAATTTATAATAGTAAGTAATACCGAAATTTCGATATAACCGAAATAATCTTCTAAATTTAATATACCTTGGTTGTGCCTCATAATAGCTGATAACAGGATACCTAAACAGGTTGGTTCAATGACCAGGTGAATCCCATATAGTCCAATATTGTACTCACAGGACTTTGAAATGGATGATTACTAATTGTAGCAAATCAATTGTTTTAATACGTAATAAATATAAACTTAACTAGTTCTAATTCTATTGAAGTGTGCTACTAGTAGTTACATCATAACGCTTAAAATTGTCTAACGCCTACCTATATAAAGTTGTTGCTAGCTTGCAAGATTTTTTTGGCTTTAATAATAACTCTGTTCTGACATGTGTCATTGTAATTAGGAAAAGGTGCCCTAAGCGGCGCGGTCCATGAGAGTACGCGAAAAAATTCAAATAATGTGATAATTAATAAGTGTATAAATTATTTTTTCAATTCAGAGAACCATTTATAGACAAAATTTGTAAAAAATGTTATAAATATTATAAATCAATAAAATTGCTATAAGCACATCCTTAGAATCTTGTACCTTGGAGAACAGGATCTGCAATGTGGGTAATTGCTAATTGCTCATGATTTCATTTTAAAAACAATTAAAGTGACTATTAATATGACCGTGTTAATTTTTTGTATAGTAGTTTGTATCAAAGCGTTTCGCTTGTCCTACTACAAACACATAGCGTATTTACGTTTTCGGTTTTGTTTGCTGGTGAATAGTGGATTAACCTTTTTTCCTTAACCGCGCACTCTGAGGGCACCTTGCCCTACTTTACTTAAGTATGTGCTACAGTTAGTATCATTCGAAATCTATTTCATTATGATAAAAAGTAGCTTTTTGGTAAAATGGAGTTGAATCAATGAATGGTTGTAAATACTCATGTGAAGAGACTAAGAATAATTAGACTATGGAGATAGAAATAATAGATTTAATGTTGTTGATGAGAGGTAACTTATCCATACATTCTATATGACTGTGGTTGTATTAAAAAATATAAGCAATATATACATATGGTCCAAAGTTATGGATCTATAATTTTTACTTTGAAATTTTACCATCATAGTTATTTAAGCTGTATTTATGAGTTGCCTGCTGGCAATAGTCATGATCATTATGTTGTAAGGAATAACAAATTATGTAACATATTTGTGCAATCATTCAATTGCCTCTGCTATATGGTTGTAACGATCTGGTCTCTTTTAACTATTTACTATGAGGTTATGTATCGCTGCATGTTACAAGTAGTATGTATAGTTGCAGTCACGGAGAATCGACTTTGTCACTTTTTGAGGACTGATGATAGAACCGTGCAATTCTATCGTACCACTTTTTGTATTTCAGTCAACTTGTAATCCGTGACAGACTGTCATTGTCTTAGCTCTTTTATTTTATTTTGTGTACTGCAACTTTATATGATCCTTAATAATGTTTATTTAAATGTTACCATGAGCACCTTTTAGAAATTTAGATATTTGTATTTATAAGTGTTGTGTGATGTTTGTGTTTCTAGTACTTATAATTTTAAGATAAATATTCTTATTTCACCTAATTTGTACAATACTAAGTGAGATGTTATAGTGCAATATAGATGTACTGTTATCTACTTGTTTCATTTCAATAATTCACAATAATGGTCCAATCCATTTTACTTATAAATTAAATTCAATATTGATAAAATCTTTAAGCAATACCTACATGTGTTGACTACGAAGGTCACAAGTGTTCATATTGTGTATGATATGGATAAAATAAAAATAAGTATTTTTTTGTACGATTTATTGCAATAACACAGTCTTACAAAACGAAAAATGATGACAACAAATGAGCACTAATGATGGTAACTTCAAGATATTATAATAAAACATCACAATTTTGTCGAAGTCATGACAATAAAAGTATACCTTCATGAACCTCTGATGAACCAAAATAAAATTTTCAGCAGTGGCACATAACGAAAAGACAGTTTCCCGAACGATGCAGATGAAACTTATAATGCATTTGACAGCAATATACATTAGTTTACTTGCAACTAGACAACGAAGTGAGAAACATTACATTGGGAACTGTCATGGATAATTTTGTTGTTTTTAATTATCATTGTCGTGCATATACATTAGAATAATGTGTATGTAACTCACAACACTCACAACACACACAATGTTTCTAGCTTTATATTTTTAAACAAACACATGTCATTCGAGTTCGAGAAGCTGACGTGTAAATGAAACAATATTCAATATATTACTTATCTTTTGGAAACAAAACTTAAAACAGCACTCAGCACCAATGAAACTTACATATTTGTAAAATAATTCTAAACATAAGTTAAGATTTTTACACATTTATACAAAAGGTTGTGTATGTATAATTATGTGTAGTTCGGGTAAGTTTATAATACAATTCTTCACCACTTTAGAAAATTACTTTTGTGGAAAATATAGTGATAAAAATAAACAAATGCAATGCAAGAAGGGCATCTCCATAGCTGAAAAATAAAGATGGAAGATGTCTTAAAGACATCCTGTACCCCTAGTATGAGTATATTATGTTTAGTGAAACATTCCTCGTTTACGTTTGGGCCCATGCATGTACATACAGCGCTCCAATTAGAACGTTTAGGCACTAAAATTTTACTATGAAAGAAAAGGGCGCAAACGTAAATCGAGTGTTTCAAAGAAACGTAACAAACTCATACTAAGGGTACTGTTCATAAAAAATCTAAACTATCTTCTCATTTAAGGCGGTCCCTAATAAAATACAGTTCCTTCTATTTTAAGTGAAACTATTGATATTAATAAATACAATTCTATAAGTAAATTATAATACAATACTTTTGTATAAATTTACAGAACATGTCACAGAAAATAAATAAAAGCTTTTTATGTAGTTACATTTCAGATTGAAATGAAACAGTAATTATGCATTTCGTTGAAGAAGGCTTCAGTCTTTTATCATTTGGTCCTGGAAGAAAAAAATACCATTATTTTTATTACATTCCAAATTTTCAATTAATATAAATCAGAAGTAAACCGGAAATCATAAGTAAAGTTACATAGGCAACCCAGGCAATTTAGTACATCTAATTCCTATGATAAAATATGTTTTTAACAGTTTCAACTGTTCTGCCTAAAGCTCTAGATAGGATATATTAAATGGTTAAAACAAATTTTAATCCGTTTCCTCCATGATAGAGAAAAGTGAATGGCGATAAACCGATTTCAAAACTTTTGGTGTTGGCATAGTGACTTTTTAATTCATAACTAGCTGATCCCTGTGGTTCCACCCACGTTAAAGAAATAAAAAACTATAACATATTTCAAAATAAGTCATACCCGGCACACCCACAACGCGGCCGCATTCTCATGGAGCGTGTGCTAATGCTTTTTCAAAAATTAAAGTAGGCTAAGTAACGCTTTAGACTTTATACTATAGTGAAAACCCCGTCAAAATCGGTCCAGCCATTTAGATGATTACTTCAGCGAAACAGACAGACAGATTCACATTTTTTTAATAGGATTTTTGTTATATGTATTGTGTATACTTTCATATTAATTGAGTAAAAAGTTGGGAGTGGCGACAATCGGGGGAGGTCCATGTCCAGCAGTGGATCCGAAAAGCTTGATGACGTCAGGGTGCAGTCACCTTATCGCAAAGCTCGTAAATCGATCAAGTTACCGCGGTCAGTGGTAGGGCTGCAGGTAGGCGGTGGCGGAGGCGAGGTCGCGGCGCAGCCAGGCCGCGTTGAGGCGCACGGTCTCCAGCGCCTGCTGCACGGAGCGCTCGGTGCCGGGCGAGTGGTGCGTGCGGAAGAACTGCTCGATCTCCGCCGCCGCCGCCTCCGACGCGAAGTTCTCCGTCGTCGACTTCACCAGCCGCGCCAACAGGAATCCGCCCTGTGGGAACGATCGTCTCAAATGTAGCATTGCATTTAATCGTTCGATGGATAGATAAAATTTATGAGCGTTTAGTTTCGATGTTGTTTAATAGAAATCAATGCCAATAGCATCGGTCCATGCCTACATCTAGATAGATAGATTTTTGTCCAACCAATGTATTTGAGAAAATGAATTGGATTTGGTTGATTGATGGGACAACACAAGAAATACCTACTACGAAACAAAAAATATACACGATATACACGATATACGACATATACACGACGAATAGATAACCTCTCTTCCTTTGGGAAGTCGGTTAAAAATACGATACCTGATAGCGATCCATAAACTCTTGCCAATGGTCCTTAAAGAACTGCCAGGCGAGGTCGCGACCGTCGCGACTCACCGCCACCGACACCACCACGAACACTGTGTCCTGTGACCTCACTTCATCCTGAAATAAATAACCTATTTATATAACATAATTGTAACCTAACTCTATACATAATATATTGTCCGATAGAATTTTGAAATTTAAGAAAATCATCTATTCTATTATCTAATCTATTTAAGAATTTTTTTCTTAAATAGAATAGTTATGATAAAACAGCATAAGCTCATAACTTATGAGTCAAGTTAATTTAAGAAAATTCATCCCTTATTTATTATCGTTTGTTATTATCGTTGTTATTCTATGTTATTGTTTCTTTATTTTGCCTAATCATGTTGTTTTAGTTTCACTTGCAGTTTAATGCAATTATTTAAATTATTACAATCGAACAACTAAAGTTTATTATAATATTTATATTACAATGGTTTAGAATGTTATTGAATCAAGCTCAAGCAATCTCTTTATCAATGCCATTGAAACTCATTGCATTATCTTATAAATATACTTAACTATATGGGTTTGTAGAAAGTCATTTATTTATCGCGAATTAGATAGAACTGATATAAGATATCATCAGAACTTAATGTATATCAGTATCCATATCAGTATGAAGGTATGTTAACGCATGTCATGACCTTGAGTGATCTGTGACACTTATTCTATCTTTAAATCTACAGAATACTGGTCGTATTCTCATTAATGAATATAACACATGTCAAAACAATTCTAATTAGTACTGTTCCCTTTATTTTTTATTTATTAATAGGCGCGCGTTTGGCCTCAATCTCACCTGACGGTAAGTGATGATGAGGCATAGGATAGGAGCATTTGTCTGGCAAGCAAAGCAAGCAATATAAAAAAAGTAAGCAACTCACCGAGATGGCGAAGTCGAGCACGCGCTTGAGCAGCGCGGGGTCCTTGACGGCGCCGAGCGCGCGCGAGATGCGGTCCTTCTCCTCGTGCAGGTCGGCGGCGCGGTACAGCTGCAGGAAGCGCTCGAAGGTGCGCGCGTCCGCCGCCGCCAGCACCGCGCGGTAGCACGCCGAGCGCAGGTCCGCCGGCAGCGCGCGCGCGCCCGCCGCGTGCTGCTCGAACCTGGGGCACAAACGACACTTCTAACTAACTTTACAATACATTATATTATGTTTTGTTTAATATTGCTCATTCCACTTTAAACAAATTAATAATTAATATTAGCCAAATAATTAAATTATGTAGAGGCAAACAAATTAATAATTAATAGTAGCCAAATAATTAAATTATGTAGAGGCACCCATAGGTAACCATTAATGAAATTTAATAGACAATGAAGATATGAATATATTATATTTGTTTTAATTTTCATTGATGACCATATTTCGAGTCACAAGTGTACTGAATAAAGCCTAGAGTGGCATATTTGGAATTAAGTGTTTATCAGTATTACGGCAAAATATATTTATATTTCATCTCCACCTGTGGCCACTCTGTTCAAAATGTAAAAATATACAAATCTAAAGAATGTACCGGCTCTTAGCTTCCTTTATAGTGTCGGGGTCTTCAAAAGTGATCATCTTGTTGAGCACCAAGCTCCGTAGCAAAGTGTCGAGATGGCTCTCATTGGGCTCCGCATCCCAGCCCAGGCGACGCGTGACATTGGCAAACAACTGACGACCGTAATTCTTGAGTGGCTTATCCAACGCCGTGTGAGAGAATAGCGCGCTCAGTTTCGACAGGCAGTTCGAAATCGAAGACCACACCGTAAAGTTCGTTTCATTTGAGAACGCCTCCATTAGTTTCAGAGACTGCAAATGTAAAAACGTTTATCTGGCTGTTAATGAAATGTAACAACATAATAAAGAAAAATAACATATTTCGAAAATAAACATGGCAGTGACCTTCAAATTATACCTAAAACATACATTATTGTATGTGCATATTGACTTTGCCCATTAGTCGAAGAGCGATCATAATCATTATAAATAATTTTCATTTGCATTGATCACTTCAATTAATAGTACTAGCAAAATTTTATCAACTACCAATGTTTCAGTTACATTTACTGCTCCAAAGCGCTTAAGAAGTTTTCACATTAAAAAAAATCAAAGTCAGCATTGAGAAAAATTTTCCTTAGTTTTGTTGGTACATTACCTCAGCGGTCTGCGAGTGTCCGGCCTGCACGAGCGCGAAGCAGTCGTCGAGCAGCCCGAGGCGGTCGAGCGGCGGCAGCGAGCCGTCGCGCACCGCGCCCACCAGCTGCTCCATCATGGCCGCCGGGTAGCGCGTGCGGTAGTACCCCACCTGGAACCCGCCCAAACATAGCTCAACATTGCATTCTTATGCACGCATTATTCTATTTTCACATGAAAAAATGTTCCCAATACCGCAAAGACCTGATTAATAACTAAGTTTGTTTTTCAATGATATTATAGCAACAATGTAGTATGAATTCTACCTGATGGTAATTTCACAGTCATAAAGACATCTGTAATCATTTTAAGGGATAGTGATACTATCTGTAGATAACAAATGATTTTCTCATATGAAAGTCGGCTAACATCTACGATAACATCTACGATAATACCTTTCATTCGAACCAATTAATTCTAACATCTTTCTTAACACCAAGTAAATATTAACTAGTGTGCATAAACACCATGAAAGAAAACTCCTCTTTCTTTTTTCTGTGATGAATGACTAATGATACATTAAAGCATGTATTATTTTACATCACAGGTTCCCAAACTTTTTCGTCTAACGCCCACTTTGAAGATCAGTTATTTTGTAGCGCCCCCCATTTTTTAACTTAAAAACCTTAATAACATATTA
>DWPV01005183.1:0-12725 GCA_018251915.1 Urbanus proteus proteus
TGTGTACAATAGTCCAGCGAGCGGTAGTTTTAGTTTATTGTACACATGTGTACAATTGTCAGTGGGAAGGTTAATTATAATTACTCAAATTAACGTTAATAATTTTCTTTATAAAATTAATAATTTAAATATTATAAAATTAGGTGCTCAACGCGGCTAAAGAAGTTTTGACTTTAAAAATCAAGTACCTAGCTATAAAGGTTCAAGAAAATAGAATTGTGTGATAGACAGACAGAAAGACACAGCAGACATAGTCATAAGGTTCCGTTTGTATCGTTACGGAACCCTAAAAATGTCTGCATCGAAAATAAGTAGGTACACTGTGATAAAATTGAGGTCGCAACTCGACACCCTTTTGCTGTCCATGCAAATGTTCCTCTCGACATACGCGTCACTTTTTGAGGATATCACGTCCAGACTACTTGACTGTACTTATATTTAAATTTTATTTGGAAACATGATGTAGTGGTAGATCATACTATCTATCGAGAACCATGTTTTATTAAATTAATAGAAAATTTAAATGATTGTGATACACGGACGACCAGACAGAAAGATAGCAGCTTAAGTCGTTTCTGTTATCTATGAATAACAAAAACTTTATCAAAGCGAAATGAGCTCGAATATCCAACATCCAACATCCATATATCCAACAAATCAAAATCACCCGTTCTCTATGAGTATTTACATTATGCATAGCTGGTACGTATAAATCTTGCTTTTTATATAATACTTTAGTTTTTTCATATAATGTAATCAATCGCAGATAAGATCAGACTCTTATCAAAGTCTCAACACTTTAATGTAATCCTTTTTGCGTTTAAAATTTAAATTTAATTTTCGTTCAACAAATAGGGGCGAAAATGTACCTATAACGTTTAGAAATTCCCCATAAAGTATTGTAACGCTTCTTCACGGAGAAGGAAGCCATTTTGAAGAGAATCAAACAAGCTCCGCTTTGAAGGCTTCGCGATGTAAATTTTAAGCCACCGGATAAACGAGGCTCTTTATATACGTCAGAATATATTGCCCACATGGCTTACTCAAAGCGGAACGTTACTGCAATTTGTGAGAAAGTGTAAACGTGTATAGGTAAGGAAAGGTATTTAAGATTAGTAACAATACAGTTTGTACCTTTGATAGAATCCACAAGAAGAGGGAATAATAGTTTTTTTTTTAATTTTCCGAGATCATGGTTTTGGGTTTTTATATTATTTAAAGCATTAAAGTTTAAGGCTTTTTGGATTTATTTAATAATATAATGATATTTAATGATTTTGTTAAGTATTTTTCCTCTATTTTACTCTTTGACTTGAAATTGAAACTCAAATTTAAATTTTCAAATTTGACTTCAGAAGTGAAATTAAATTCATGTTAACTCTCTAAATAACCATAAACAGTACTTTATATAAAAATAAACACAACAAATTTTTATTTTGACTCTTAATAATCATTTTCATGTATTTAAACAAAATATCAACGTAATTGCAATGTAAAAATAAAATAATAGAATATACAACATTACACGAACTGCGAAGTTATATCAGTCCTTTAAACTTCGCCCCGTTCATTATTTCGAGCGATTGGTTGCACCTGTGTTCTACGACGGAGTGCGAATACCAGCTATACCAGACTAATTGGAGAAATCAGCCTGGATAATTGGCTGCTACATTGGATTTTCAAAATGTAGTTTTATCTAAAGTAAAACTTCAATCATGTATAACTGAAACAAAAATTAGAATACCTACCTATAAAACTTTTATGATTCACCTACCTCCTAACTCTATCCTATCGTGCATTCAAATTGATTTTTCAAATGTTGTTTAACCTATTTCGAAAAAAAAACAAAAATATGTACAAAACGCGATACGGTTGAGTTTCATAGACAATTTCCTATAAATACCTATCACTTTTGATTCCATTCATAAAGAAGTGAGATATGCGTTGAACCCTAAACTATCGCTGTTAATTTAAATATCGATATATTTTTCCGTGCATCCCTTACTACATAGTACGGTATTCTTATATTTCTTTTTCTATAACATAATATTAAAACATACAAGCAATCACCCAATGTTAAGTTAGGTTAGGTTATGAATCGCTTTAACCCATTTGTAACTACCCCAGATAGGATAGGAAACTGCCGACTGTTACATTGCTATCATTGTGAGCCAATTAGAAGCACCACTATTAAAAATAAATAATTATCTCTACATCATCACACCTTTCAAACCGAAAAACAATAACACTTAACACTACAGTAACAACAGTAGCAACAGTATTGTTACAAAATAATGTGACGGGATTAGAGGTTGACTACTGTTGCATTGCTACCATTGTGGACTAATATAGAACACCTCGCGTAAAACCTAATTATTTCTCCTCTATCACACCCTTCCAACTAGAAAACAACGCTTAACACTGCTGTTACAAAAACAAATGTAGCGATGATATCTCTAAAGTCAGACCGCGAAGGATCCTCAAAGTCGTAAGGTAATTAATAAAATTGAATCATAGTCCCTGTTCGTTGCGCTTCAAGGTACATACTTAGCAAATGTGTCGCTCGCTCTTAGCCGCATGATTCAATTTGCGACACAAAGAGCCCGCCATTACAGGATGGACCGTAATGTATCGTTGGATGAGAAAAGTCCTTTGATAACATTTTTTTTATATGAGAAACGTCTAGAAGTAGTCAGGCAAGGCTACTTTCAGAATGACTACCTGGTAATGTTATTTGTGCGTAAAAGGTATTTTACCTTAGATGTCTAGTGTCTATTTTCATTCATAGGTCTTAAGTCTAACGATATTATTAACGTTCATTAATAACAGATATGTTAATTAAATTAATGTCGACAATACATCTAAGAACTCCTATTCCTCGTACCAATTACCATTACAATCGTAAATATAACATAATTATTAATATAAATAAATAATTATTAATATATAACTTCACTATCACTACATAGTATGAAACAAAGTCGCTTTCCGCTGTCTGTCTCTATGTATGCTTAGATGTTTAAAACTGCACAATGGATTTTGATGCGGTTTTTTTTAATAGACAGAATGATTCAAGATTAAGGATAATATATGTTTAATAACATCCATTATATAGTAGAGAAGTGTGCGAAACCGCGGGCAAAAACTAGTTAAATATAATACAAAAATAAAATACCTATCTAGTACGTAAAAATTGAAAGAAACCGAACAATAATGGACATTTTAACCATCCATTTTTATAATCGTTTACCTTGGAGATTTCTTCGAAACTTCTCATCGCAATTAGATTAAACGGTTCTTGTCTCTGTTTGATTAAGTTCGCCCGAAGGATACTTTATTAATCGTCCACTGTCTAATGATTCATTTAGTGCACACCTAGATAAAAATACTTCTTAATCTTAATTATAATGGAGTTATTTTATGGTCTTAATCGTTTTAAAATAACTAGGACATATGTGCTATTTGCGACATAGTTATGTAAGCAAAATACGTTTTAACAAAACTGCCATGTAATCTTTAAAACCAAATATAAAAGTAATATTTGAACCCCAAACGTAAATTTGAGAAGTTCACATCAGAATCATTAACATCATTACGCTTCTAATAACTTGCTTGCCTTAAAATACAATATATTCTCATATGAGGCCTAAAATATACTTTAATTAATTAGCTTGCAAACGATTTGTGCGTTTTATTTCGTATATTAAGACACACAGTTTGGACGAGACAACAGAGATGTCGCCTAAAATACATTTAATTTAACATTTAACAAGTCCTACACAATACTTAATGACTTAATTACGATGTTACACCTCCCAATGGTCCGTTTTATTCAGGCTTTTATATCTCTTACGTTTAGTACATGTACAGATTGAATCAGCAGATGGTTTGCGGTCTCACAGCCCGCGCCATTCAATGCACTCTAGTGCAAGTAGGATGGCGTCTTATGCCCCACAACTATGTTTGCTAACGTCTAACAACGGTGAACTAGAATAGGTACATTTAATTTGTGAAAATAAAAAGAAAATCGTTATAAATTTTTTGCAAAGTTATTTTTGAACGTCAATAATAATTAACCACAATAAGTGATTTGTGATGTGGAAAAAAAGTTAGAAAACAAAAAAAAATCAACAAAAAAATATATAAAGTTTTACTTTTTGAATGTTACTTGTGAAATAGAGGTTAAAATACTCAGGGTTTTATTCCCTTACTGTAAGTACATATACATATTGAATCAGCCGATGGCTTGCGGTCGCACGGCCTGCGCCATTCAATGCACTCTAGTGCAAGTAAGATGGCGCCTTATGCCGCACAACTATGTTGCTAACGTCTAACAGCAACGATGAACTAGAATAGGTACATTTATATTTCAAAAATCAAATCATAATTTTTTACAGAGTTATTTTAGAACGTCAATGATAATTAACCACAAGTATTTTGTATGTGGAAAAAATTTAGAAAACAAAAAAATTAAGCAAAACATCATATAAAGTTGTACTTTTTGATCATTACTTGTGAAATAGAGGTTAAAAATCCGTGCAACTGTGCGTATTGTCTTATTAGATCCTAAGGAGTAAGGACCACTGTGCTTAGGATAGCTTTACAATGCCATTGGACATCCAAGCGCTCTTGAAGAACCCTAATACTAATATGCAAAGATGTAACGTAACAAACCTTCATTTTATCACTACTTGTACCGACACGTCACGTATCGGTTTAAATTACGAACTCATACCTCTCAATGCACAGATCTTTATTCCCTTACTGTAAGTACATATACAGATTGAATCAGCAGATGGCTTGCGGTCGCACGGCCTGCGCCATTCAATGCACTCTAGTGCAAGTAAGACGTCGCCTTATGCGGTATGCCCCACAACTATGTTGCTAACGTCTAACAACGGTGAAATAGGTACATTTGATTTGTAAAAATAAAAAGAAAATCGTTAAAGAATTTTTAAAGAGTTATTTTTGAACATCTATAATAATTTACCACGACAAGCGTTTCGTATGTGGAAAAAACTTTGAAAACAAAAAAAATGAAGCAAAACATTATATAAAGTTGTACTTTTTGAACGTTACTTGTGAAAGAGAGGTTAAAAATACTCAGGGTTTTATTCCCTTACTGTAAGTAGGTAGGTACATGTACAGATTGAATCGGCAGATGGCTTGCGGTCGCACGGCCTGCGCCATTCAATGCACTCTAGTGCAAGTAAGACGGCGCCTTATGCGGTATGCCCCACAACTATGTTGCTAACGTCTCACAGCAACGATGTAACGGTATTATCGTATGCAGTTTTAATGAAAATAAAAAAAAAGCATTCAAAGTACATCCATCACATACGTAATTTAATGTCAATACTACAAATTTGTAAATGCTAATAATCTTACTTCGCAAAAAAGGTATTTCTTAAACGATAAAAAGTAGTGGAAATGTAGTAAGTAATTAATTACTACTTAGCACATTTTCAAAAATCAGAGGTGAGTGCCTGGGTTCGATCCTCGGACCTCTTAATTGATAGGCAGAGTGACCACTACGCTATCGCTGCTAAAATACAATCTTATTTCAATCTAAGTGCTTTGAAATGGCAAAAAATGTTTTTCTGTAAGCTGTAATACTTATTAAAGATCTTTAAAAGGTTTCGTGGAAAGAGAACTATTTCAATTTAATAAGTGTCAAGTTTTCTTTGAGCAAGCGAAAGAAACTGATTAACGAACCTTAGAAATATTTCACCCCGATATGAAAGTAAACTCGGCTTTGGATCTGAATAATGCTAGTTCTAGCCACGTTATTACTATTCAATAACCTATTTAAAATGAACGTTTCCTTTGAGAACTTAAACTTCATCAATTATTTATGCAAACCACAATGAAAAGGCAACATACTTGTAAAATTAGTTATTTGTCACTAACATTAGAAAAAAACTTTGTAATAAAACAATTCCTGATTTTCTTCATATCGCTAATTCAGGACTATCTTAGTCTTCGGGACTAGCAACGCATCTATGTATGATCGGATTTAAATAAAACCACCGTACTATAATTATAGACTTTGTTAAATATCCATTGTTGTGCTCAGGTGAACTGTGTTCGCTTGCTATTTTTTTTTTCGAAGTAGCAAACGAACATGCATTTCACCTAATAGCATAGAATAGAATAGCATCTGTAATCACGGTCCTACCCGAGGCCGATCACAGATGCGTTGCTACCCCTGAAGACTAAGTTACAAAGCCTCGGATAAGTATGTCTCCCTAACCACACTCTACAAACCTGCATAGAACATAGCAGCGCTACACTGCTGTTATAAGGCAGAAATAGATGTGACGGTGGTGCCGCCGGAATCCAACCAAAAATGGCTCGACCAGCTTTAACTAATCTAAGAAAAACATTAATGATTATTCCTCAAGACCATTTTCCTAGTCGTACTGAAAAGCTTGACATTTCTTAAAACGTTTGACATTTCAAAATTATATTAAGTCTGAAAGCATAATTACTTTACCAAGTAATATAAAAGTGATTGCAAAAGCAACTTAGCTACGTGGTGTCTCTGCCGTCTGCTTCCTTAATTAAAGTGGAAGAGTACTTTAATAAGTCACCCCGGCACTCCGCCATTAGTGGCCACATAACACCATTAGTAATTAAATACTTGCAATGTCACATTTTTTACAAAGAATGAAGATATAATTGGCAAAGTGCGAGTGGAACTCAACATAGACGTTTCGCACTATTATTTTTTTTTTATTTTTCGTATTTTATGTTATTGGGAGTGGGTTAAGGGGTACACATCAGAGATTTATATATAATCAAGATTCGCCCATTCCATACTTCAGACGCGCGAACCTATGTTTGCCTTTTAATTAGATACTTTCGCTAGACTGCGGCTCGTGTGACAGAGAACAAACTATATCAATTACATAATGCAAGAGCGAGATAACTGTAACTATCACTACGCCGTCTTTTCTTCAGCAGTTACGCAAAACATAAACAGTTTTTGAACGCGCAGGGCCTATCTAACTCTGTAAAATATCAAGAATCGATCACATAGAGCCCTGTCATAGACAAACAGATGAACATCGGAGGCTTAACTATTCATTATATCAGCATCATGGTGTAAGAATTAACTCTGCGATTACCAACACGTATATCAGGTGTGATGACTATTAACAAAAAACCCTTATTATAGGCCTCAAAGCTGATAGCTCCTATCCTGTTGAGTATAAGAAGATATTTTCATGCACCATACCTTCAGTATTTAAATATTTCTTTACCTTTAATAATGTTTTTGTTCTATTTGCCTTATATGTAAAGATAAAAATCAATTTATTAATAGTTCGAAAATATCTTTAAACTGCTTTCCTGTAAAATTGACTTTTTAGACATACGATAGTTTACTTGAGAGCCATCTATGTATAATTTGTTCATATTATGTATTAAATAGCATAATATTAAAACAGTAATTTAACGGCAAGTAGAATTAGAACGCTACGCTAGCGTTGAATACCACTTTGATTACAGAAGTTCTTAAACTTTAATTACAGAAGATACAGACAGGATTGCTCTATAAGATTCTATGTTACGTAGGAATGTATGATATAATTTTTGTTACAATATTTTCTTAAAGGATTTTATTTAAAAAGTAATATCCCTACCGTTGTCATTTATTATTTTGTCACGCGCACTCACTTATTATACACTAAAATAAAACCTCTTAAACTTCACGTAACATTAATCACCCTCAAAATAGTCAATTTATAATATTTTTTTTATAAATTTAGTAAATCTAATCTAAATATTTTAAAATTGTATAACAAAATGTTAAGGTAATTATGCAACAAGTTTAAGGCTACAACTACCCAAATGCAAATTTACAGAATTTAATAAGTACTAATTAAAGTATAACAATTTGTAAAGATTTCATTATTTTTGAGAAATAATATTAGATCAGTAATAGATTTTTAAAACGGAGTTTTTAGTATGTACTTAACTTAATGACTGAAGGTGAACGCTCGGCTACTTGTTTAGACGTCTTTAAGTTTAATTAAAGAGGATCTAGTCTCGTTGTTTCACTAAGACTAGATGAGTTTTAAGATATTTGATTTTTATTAGAATACTACACAAAAAAGTAATTACATGTTTTTTTTTTTAACAAGATTACAGGATAATTTATTTATTGTAACGATCAAATTTCTGACCTTTTATATTTTGTCTGAGGCTTAACAGCCACATTAAAAACCACATTAAAAGCAACACGTGTGTTATAAATTAATTATCAATGTATTTTATTAAAATCTCATAAAAAAAGGCAATAACCATACATCAAGTTTCCCGTTTATAATATTAGTAAAAAAAAATAATATGTAGGTACATTTCATGTTTATAATTGTTTATATAATTGCAGGATGAATGAACTCTTCAATATTATCCTGTAGAAGTATCGACTCCACCTTCATTGCAATTGTGTTCACACTAACTTTTTGAAGGCGAAGTAACTTCGTTCTCAGAAGTACCAACATAGAACTTCAAATGAAACTTCTATCCTATTGACTTTATTATTATGAGCAGTGGACAGAGATGGGCAGCAGTGACCACATTAGGTGGGTCAATAACTCGTTTGCTCACCTTCATATAAAATAAATATTCATGACACCAACAACAGTGAACTATGGAGCTACGCGTGTTTATTTACAGTTGACAGGTAATAATAATAACAATTAGTACATATTTAATACTGCCATAAAGATTCGGGCTATGAACTGTCCGTCCTAGTTTACGACCGCATTATTTTAGTGGTAATACGCAATGTTTATGAGGGATCATTATTACGGAAATTTGGCCGCGTTCGTTCAATTTTCCTGAAATCCACGTTGTAAAACGGTGAAAATATATAGCTTTATCAAAGCCTTCTACGTTTGGCCTTTCGTAACTGGCGCAATTTCCTGCGAAGCCTTTAGCAAATGCATTTAAATCGCCTCGGTTATTTCTAACCTCTATTACAAGCTTAGTATTAAACCATAAGGTTAATTACAGTGATTTGAGATGTTAAATATGTTAGAGTAAGGTTATCACGATATGTTGCTGCTACGCCTTCACATATTGTGTTTTTTTAAATATGTGAATAATACGTTAAAGAAACTTCTGGTAGTTTTTGTGTTTCGAATTAGTATTCTAATTAACACATGAAAACGTAGAACTCAATACAAATACTACTCAAAACATAGGTACTAGCCGAATGCGTACGTCGAGTAGAACTTATAATTCACCTTAGAATTTTATTTGTTTCTATATGGAGGCACTTGACTTAGCTGATCAATGAACAGTCACAGCCAACATTCAACAGTTATTAGAAGCCAATCAATATGCAACCTTCTGCCCCGCATCATATTCACAAATTTGTCTAAAAATCTTGTATAAAAATATGTTTATATAATAAGTAAGCATGAACAAGATAGTTCACGTGGCGCGGTTACCATACCGATTTGAAACGCAGTGGGTCCCAGGTTCGATCTTCGGCCAGACAAATATTTACATGGATTTGGATTTCTGCTCTGAGTCTGAATGTGTCGTGATTCGTCTTTGTGTGTTCGTAACACCCATGATAGAGGAGAAAATCCTAGTTTGAACTAGGAAAATATAAAGCGTGATTAAAATTATAAAATATAATTATACGATAATAAACTATTTATAACTTCCCATGATTACATGTATTATGATTCTGCCGCATATTATATTCTAACGACATTAATTCCATAATTCATAAAGCTTTACATAGAACCTTTTGTAAAATGCAAAGCGATTTTGCGCGGCATACGTCAAACAATGAAGGCGGTTAAAGGTATTTTATCCGCAGCAATAAAATGGATTTTTCAACGTGAAAAACTACACAGAACTAATAGGATTAGGCACAAACTGTCGTCCGTTGCGGCTGAAAATACCGTGGCTCAATATTCCTGAGGGCTTTACTGAATTACCGATGTCGGTTATCAGAATCCGTACCACGTCAAAGTTGGTATTGTCCGGCAGATTTAAAGCTTAGTCTTGTTATGATGAGTTGTAGTGTAATTGTTTAGCTGTTGTATTTAAAGTGGATTTTATTATTTTGTCGGGTTACAATCGGGGGTCAAAGATTCAGAACTCAGAAAGAGGATAGCTTCCGATGTTTTGTCAAGTTATTAGTAGTTTATTTATTTTTAGCCTAATGATTTAATTATTAATAACAATAAAAATAAAGACACAGGAAAACATTGTAAGCAAATTGACGCGTCTAAAAATTCTTAAAAAACTCAAAGGTCCGTAAAGTCTAGCAAATCAATCGAACTTGACTACTTGGACAAGTGGCCTAACCTCTCTCACTCTAACTCGAATCTTCTACCTGAGTCCAGCAGTAAGACAGTAATAGGTTGAGAACGATGAAACTTCGCAATATACTAATAATATTATCTTAAAAACAATAAACCCGACAGCTTACAAACTCTCTTATTTAATTTTTCTGGCACCATATATTAAAATTATGTAGCCTATGTTATTATGACATACATACGTACATACGCTCGAAAAATATTACCCTCCTTCTGATGCAGTCGGGTAAAAAGTATTGTACGTACCTATGCCTTTACTAACTTGAGGACTTAGTTGGCCTAAGCTGTTTACACTGACTTAAGCCGCGTAGCATATAAATCCGGCATCCTCGACAATATTTTTTGTTTTGTAATACGTTGTAAATCTTGTCCCGTCGAGAGCAGGAAGGCCGGAAACACTGCAGAAGGCTCTCGGCTTGTAATTTATAACTATTCGCTGTCTTGCATGCTTTCAGCTGATCAGCTGTTTAGACATTTTAGAACGATACTGCACCAAATTTAAATTATCCTCAATCATATGGACATTTACATATGTCAAAGGGTATGTTACGCTCTCTTACATAGCAAGCTAGACAAACTCGATCTCAGGAATTATTGTGCTCTAAGAAAATTCCATTCACCGAAAGTTAATATCTAACGAAGATTAGGCTAGAATATTTGCTCTATGTGATTTTTTGAACGAAAAAGCACTTCTTAGGGTTTTTTATTTCATTTCTTAATGTTTTAAAAAAATATATTAAAATTACTTCACTATAAATATTTTTTTTTCCTCCTCTACTTTATAAAACTTTGTTATCTTATTTTCTTGCTATTTCTTATAAATAAAGAGGTGTAGAAGGATTTTAGGCATATATTATGGAAGTAACAAATAAACATGCAACCCATCTGATGGTAAGTGGCCACTGCCGCCCATGGACATCTGTAATCAACTACTTAAACACTGTAATTAAACACTCACTAAAAATATTTACGATACATAGTTTCAGACAACATATTCAATGCAATATCTACTCGTCGGTTTGTAAAAAGAAAACTTCGATGCATCCCCTGCGGCGGAAGCTATAACGTAACCATTTTATACGTATTTCATCCCGCGATAACAGATCCCTACATTTTCCATTACAGCAGCTTTTGTTAGAAATTATTTTAAAGCTACTTTAAGCTCCTATCATCGGATATTTTTTCACACTATAACGAAACCAAAAAACGAGATAAAGTGCTCTTTGCTCGCTTTAGTTGGGTTTGAGATTGCAGTTTTTTCTAAATTAAAGTAACCTATGTTACGCCTTAGACCTTCAGCTATCTGCCAGTGAAAGTCCCGTCAAAATCCGTCCAGCCGTTTAAAAGATAAGCTGAGCCAGCCAAACAGACAGACAGACAGACAATTTTTTTAAATTGCATTATCGTTATAGGTATCGTGAAATCACAAACAAACACTTAAATTTTATTTATTTGTATAAATATCATGGAGTGATATTATGATATTGTATGCTTATTTGCGGCACTGCACTGCACTGCACGTTCGCGCATGCACCCATGTGTGCGGGAAGGACGGAAGCGCACACGTATGCGTGAAAACTCACGTACGCGCTTACAAATGTATTGTGTGAATATGTCTTTATGTACATGTTATAAAACAACATTGATAATCGTTGCAGTATTCTGATTTAGAGTGTTATACTTAAGACAAACTTATCCGAGGTGGCAATCGTAATATTTTAGAACTATACGATATAAATATATGCCAGAGTTATACAGGGTGTCCCGTAAAACGTGAATAACCTTGAAATTAAAATGTTGTATACGTGATACTTGGCCAAAGGTCTACCAGAATATCCACTTTTGTTTTTGCCCAAACTGTAATGGTTTTTGAGATATGTATTTGCATTTTTGTAAAACTGCTCAAAAAGCACACCCTCTGTTACTCTTTGACTCGTGACTGCCACGAATTGTGAGGCTTTTTAAGAGTGCCTTTTGTATCAGACTTTTGAATTGAGATGCTTTCAGAATCATATCATAATTTTTCAAAATAGTGTAGAAAATACTTTTTATTTGGTCGTGAAGTTAAAATTTTATTTAAATAAATTCCATCATGAAAGTCCTGACACTTGTAAGGTAAAAAAATGTATGGACACTGAAGTGCACACTATTAAAAAAAGTAGCTTGTTTTATGAGCTTTCCAAAATGGTATAATGAAGTAAATTTATTTTTGTAACAATTAATTAATGTTATTAAACCGAAGTAGACCCCATATTCCTAAATTTTATAATAGCCCAATAATATTTTATGAATGCTCTACCTCGCCTACCTGGTCTTCCTGGTCTACCTGGTCTACTTGGTCTACCTGGTCTTCTTGGTCTACCTGGTCTTCCT
>DWPV01005184.1:0-12725 GCA_018251915.1 Urbanus proteus proteus
AAATAACAAATTGTTTCTCAGTGAATATAAAAGTATACGTACACGTTGCCTATAGCAAAAATGCATTTTTTTCTGTGTCTGTTTGGCTGAGATCAGTCAAGCCGTTTAGGCTTGACTGATTTTCACGATACTTTCACTGGAAGATAGCTGAAGGTCTAAGGCGTAACATAGGCTACTTTAATTCTTGAAAAAAGCATTAGCGCGCGCCACGCACATGCAGCTCCTCGCGGGTGAACGGAATTTCAGTTATATGTAAATATGTATTCCTTATAACTTCTTCAACGCGGGTCAAACCGCGGGGATCAGCTAGTAAGTATATAAAATAATGTAATGTTGATCCGAAAATAAATTCACTAAGGAAAATTCAAACAGCCTATACGATTCCAGCGAAGGTCAACCATAGAAACAACAAAATGCTTGACTGGCATTTCGCGTAATATTCATACAGATGACTTGTTTCGTCACTCACAATGTGAATTTCATGTTCCGCTTAAATAACTATATGTATATATTTTTTACTTTTATACTAAAATTCCCTGTATATTCATAACCTAGAGTTAGAGGTAACCTAGAGGTAAAGTCCTTTGACTGTGCGAAAAAGAAGCAATAAAATCCTTTTTTTCATAGATACATACATAGGTTGTATAGATCTTTGCTTTTTTTTACATTTCTCTCTAATGACAAAGGCAATAAACATGTTGCTTTGTTACTTCATTATCGTAAAAAGTAATCTCTTTAAAAATGACCTCACTGTAGTCACTTTGAAAAGCACACAGACAGGTTTTTTTACTCTGACGACACCTCTGATACTAAACAGTTGGTACCAGATAATTAATTACCCATTAAATACTGTAATACCGAGAGCTATTACTAACAATAATTTATGGTGATTTTTTAACATAAAGAGGTAAATTTTTAACCTATAGGTATAAAAATCTTATTTATGACATTTATTTATGATCCCTATTGTTTTGTGTTTGAAAATGGAGCAAATATCAATTCGCCACCAGTATTACGAGTTTATTACGTTTAGTGAAACGTTCCTCGTTCACCTTTGCGCCCAATTCATCTACACGCAGCGCTCCTAGCGGACCGTTTAAGCACTAAAAAATTACTATGGAAAAACAGGCGTAAACCTAAACCAAGATCGTATCAAGAAAACGTAACAAACTCGTACCAAGGGTACAGCATGCTACTTGTTCGACTAAAATATGTTTTCCCCTCATTCAATTATTTATCGCTCGTTCGTTATCCATTAATTAGGTACCAAATTATTTTAATCGTAGGTGCTTGATTACATTGTTTATCTTTTAAAATCAGATAAGCTTTTTTATAATATTTTCACTTACAAGTGGCTATAATTACCTATCAATATTATTCACCTAAGTAATATTCTGCTCTAAACAAAAACATCTTAAAGTGATGTAAAAAATTGGATATTCTGTTTAACTTAACTCAGTAAATAGCGTAATACAGATTGGCAGTATTTCTATTTGCCTCTTGCTTGTTCTCTGTAATATCTGAGCAAGAAACATATACGATAGCCGCCATTTTTGTTTTCCTTCTCAAGTTATTCAAGTAATAGTATTTTTGAATGTTTATACTTTATCAATAGTTTTCTCACTATCACCTTATCAGAAAGACGCACAAAATTATTTACATACGACCACAAACGTCGTTGCCATGTAGTATGTTTGTACAAAGAGCTATTATTCAATGATAAGCGTATCTTACGTATCATTACATACGAGTATAGCTTTGCCAAACTTCTATCGCACTCTAAAGTTGAATAAGTCAGCATGTAAAAGGCATAATAGAGTCTTTCGAAAATCGATCAGAGATGGCGCCAACCAGTAAGATTCTGAATCATGCTATCGAAGTTTTCTAAAAAAAACATTTGAACCGAGTAGTTCAAATGTTTTTTTTTGTAAATTTCGTCTGGTCTCAGCCATGGATTCTGAAGCAATATGGTGTATGTGCATTTTTGTCCAGATATGTGAAAAGAACATAGCTTATGATATTTTCACTGTTACAACTTAGGCAGGGCTGTTGATACATGGAGCAGTGGTTTTTGAATTTTCATTGTTTCAGTGTAGGCTTCAGAGACCTTTAATACTATTCAGAAATAGCCTTTTTGAAAAACTACCTGTAAAACACAAAAAAATTGTGAACAATGTTCACGTAGGTACTCGTAAAACAAATATTTTCTGCACCCTGATTCGTTAAGATAGGAAGATAAGATATCAGTAGAAAAACAAAAATGATTATAAAATGATATGCTGGCAAAGATAAACTTTGCCGGGCGAATTATTAGTTGAATAACGGTGATAAGAATTTGATAATTTTATAACAAGATTGTGTAATACGTGAAGTATCAATCAAAAGCACTTCACGCGATAACAACAGTTATCTTCAGTTCTCTAACAACTATAAGTAAATGACATTGTTGGCACATACATTAGATCTCTAAAAAGAAAAAAAATAAGATGTTTCAGGGACGGCATAGCTTCTAATTTGAAGCACATTGTCGTAAATTATTATCTCTGCCTTAATCGAATACCGTGCGGTTAATGACTGTGATAATTTTTTGCATTGCATTCGAATTATCATTAACACAACAATATTTTTGAATAGTTTCAGCTCGATTAAGTGGCATAACAAATTCTAGGTATAATAACTATCCGCATGACACCAGGGCAAATTTATAAGTTTGTAGACGTAGTATCACAAAGATGCACTAAACGACCGCTACTTAGGTACTTTTTTTGGCAAGTTGAATATTTTCAGCCGGACTAAGTGGCATTGAAAATAATTATATTAGTAATTATATTAGTAATTAGAAAAGTATTATAGGTAATTATCCACATGACATAGGAAGGTCAAATTTATAAGAAGGTTGTAGATGTAGCACCGCAAACATCCACTAAACGACCGCTACTTAGGTACTGTTTTTTGGCAAGTTACTGCAGATTAGCGTTCGCACTGATTAATCGTTTACCTACTCGTTGTATCAAAGCAAAAAGTTGCAATTTTGAATTTATTAAATAAATTAATTTATTAATTGTTAATTAAATAAATAAATAAAATAAGTAATTTCTAATATAATCTTATTGATAAATGAATTTGAATTTTGATTTACATAACTAAGCGTTACGGTCCTGCAATTAATTGTTTAAAGTTTTTAAAATTTGATTTCAGTTAGAAAATTGGCGACTGAACAAATAGCTCCGTTGGTCAAGAAAATGGAAGATGAACACAAAATCGATGACGGAATCAGACAATTATTGTTTGACAATGGCGTAAGTACTTAATAAAAAAATAATACTATACCATGTTAAACATTTAAATCTACACAATCTTAGTTAAACAAAAAATAAACAAATTTGAGAACATAAAATAATATTTTGGAATACATAAGTTTGCTCTTCTGAATTCTTTATCTAAACTAGGAAGTCAACAGTTACCTAATGATGTCAAAATAAACAAATACAATCTGTACAATTATTACACAATCTATTATGTTCATAATTAAACATGATATGAATCTGACAAGTTTCTTTCTTCATCTTTTATTTTAAAATCTAGTTTCATAAAACAAACATGTAAATTTTAAGCACCTTATATAAAATCATATCTTTCTTGTTTATCAGCTAATGGGTATAGAAACACCAACAGAATACAGTGGTTCAGGCTGTGGTTTCCTGACCATGATGTTAGTGGTGGAAGAACTCTCCAGGGTAGACCCAGCTGTAGCAGCCTACGTCGATATCCACAACACCCTAGTCAACTCTCTCTTCATGAAACTGGGCACCGAAGAACAGAAGAAGAAATACCTCACGAAGCTATGCACGGAATATGTAAGATTGTTTTTAAAAATAGCTAGACATCCTACTAATGTAACACCAGAGCTTCTCATGAATATTTATAACTAAATCGACCGCAAATAGAATTGCAGTCGTTGTTGAGATCGAGTACAGGGTCAAAATGAACTTGAAGATTGTTAATTTCAGAATTGTCATCTCACACACCACCAAGAATTGTAGGGTAGAAATATTTAGATGCTCCAATAACCATATTTTTCATAATTAATAGACCAGATTAGTGGCCCTAAGCCTTTCCTTTCTCTCAAGTACTCTTATTTTCAAGAGAGAAAATTGTTTATAAAAGTGACACAATAAACAAAAGATATGGCTCAAAATATTTTGCATATGAATTTGGTCGCTCCTTTCAAGTTTTTTGGTGATAAATTCTTATTTACTAATTCTTAGTAAGTTAGTTAATAGAGTTTCAATAGAATATCATATTCAATCTAAAGAAACCAGTAGTTCCTGGCCATAACGTGTCCATCCAAATTATTCTTCAACTATATAATGAATACTCCGAAGCACCAATTACGTTTATATTCAAGGCGAACAATTTCAATGGACAATTTGTGCTCGGAATACGAATAGTCTCCATGACATCTTGTATGATCAGTCATGCCTTACACATATTACAAGCATCAAGTGTTGGTAGAAAGTTGTATGACAAGAACGATTTTGTCATTTAAAATGAGGCTAAGTACAATAATACATGTACTGGTTTCCTTAATAATCTTCAAGTAGGCATTAATTAAATTAATTACTAATTATTGTATTTCAATAATTAGTAATTAACTTTTTTGATGTCTAAACGAAGTAATGGATTACTTGTATGTCCTAACTATATCTTATTTATTTGTTAAACTTTTAAATAGCGATCACTGTCTCAAATTCCTACTGCGTCTATTATTAAATACAATTAACTTGTAACATTTCTGGACTCTCAAAGTTTTTAAGAGTTTTCTTATGATAGAGAATAAAAACGTAAGTAGTCTAGTTTCTTAATAAATTACACTATCAGTATCACAGAATTATGATGTTTGCAGGCCGGCAGTTTCTGCCTAACAGAACCCACTTCGGGATCAGATGCCTTCGCTCTGAAGACCGTCGCTAAGAAGGACGGCAACCACTACGTCATCAACGGCTCCAAGATGTGGATCTCCAACTCCGATGTCGCTGGAGTCTTCCTTGTTATGGCTAACGCTGATCCTTCCAAGGTAAGAGGCTATAACATTTGTTGTTATTCCCGAAGGAAATCACCAAAACTAGCTGAAGATAGAAAAGGTCTACGTCACCCTTCCTCCATCGCACTACTCGCCGAAGGATGAAGTTCCATCCACACCAACTGGACTGGTGGCGGTCCTCCACAGTTTGGTTTGCGCGTTCTTCCTTGCCAAGGTCGTGCAAGATATGGAATGAACTTCCTCCTGAGGTATTCCCGGAGCGCTATGACATGGGGTTCTTCAAAAATGTGCAAAAAGAGCTCTCTTTCAAAGCCTGTTATGGATTGGCGACTCCTTTGGTGTAGCAAATGCCCATAGGCGGCGGTGACTACTTTCCATCAGATAGCCCTCTGCCTTATTTTTAGGTTAAATATATATAAAAAGGTATAAAGGTATAAGATATCAACAGTTCATTGAAAAGAAAATGATCAGAAAACATTGTGAAACATACCCAAAGGAACAGATGAAAAGCAGAGGGTATTGTCGATGAATCTGTGGACGTCACATGAAATGCCTCGCAAATTTTTGGACAAACAGTCTTGTAGAGGCCCTAGCAGAACTTCGTTTGTAAAATTCGTATTATGGCATGGCCCAATTATTATGAATTATCATGAAATATTTGATAATTACTCCAATAAGCTGCAAAATAGGAACGTCTTAAAGTTATATCATATTTTCTAACGAAGATGAATAAGGATAGCTTATTATGACTACAAAATAAAAACTCAAGGCAGACTAAAAGATTGTAAATAATTGTGTCGTATATTAATACAATGATGAAACCAAGCTAAATGCAAAATAAGCAAACGTCACATAAATTAATAACACGAACAGCGTAAGTACTGTGTAATGTAATGTAATATGGATCAGTGACCTACTGAGCCTTATCAATGTCGTTGCAAAAGTGATGCAAATTGCAACATTAATATCGTAGGTACTCGTGTAATACCTACATGTTGAATATTAGTTATTGATAAACATCTTACTAATATTATAAAGCTGAAAGTTTGTGAGGATGGATGGATGGATGTTTGTTACTCTATAACGCAAGAACGGCTGAATGGATCTAGATGAAATTTGGTGCAGACAAAGACAGTTGTCTGGAATAACATATAAACTACTTTTTATCCCGGGAAAATGTGCAGTTCCCGTGGGATACATTTATTTTGATTTATTTTTCAAACGCTGGTGAAACCGCGGGGATCATCTAGTAAAATATAGTTAAGTACGTGTTAAAACTTAAAAAAAAACTTTCTTCGCTACCCCACAGCCCCACATTAGGAATTTTTACTGTGTCGTGTGTGCCTTGGACACACAGAGACGAATACACAAATACCCAGACCCAGAACAAAAATCTTAAACTTATCATTCAGATGTCTGGCCGGGAATTGAACCCGAGACACTACGGTATGGTAAACGCTCCGTCACGCAGGTCGACGAAATAAATAGATTATTACTGAATAGAACACTAAATGCTCTCAATTTTTGTTAAACTAAACTTAGTCAGTAGTTGAAGACTGAAGGTATTTGTATTCCTATCTCCTTTGGATGATAGCCAAATGACACTACAAAATTTCTAATTATTTTGTTTTTCTCATGTATCTTAACTAGGTAAATAGTACGCGTCAATGTTGAAAGTCGAATCTATCATTAACATAAACATGATAAATTCTATGTCTAGTAACATAAATATGACACGAACTAATCGTTTTAGTTAATGACGTAAATTGCTACACATTAATATCACAAGTTTAAGCGAATAATTAAGTACATAAATTACTTAAGTCTTCTTGCATTATTACCTACAATAAAGACATACCGTTATTTTATGAATACTTAGGTACATTATTAAGTTTGTCCCGTTTTTTATGGGTCCCGTATTTATACTGGGCTTGCAAGGTAATGTTTCTCTACAACTGGTCGAAGCCTGGAGCATGTTCCATATTGCTGTAATGCAGATTATTGGAAGAGGTTATTTCAGCCGAGTTGACCATCTTGATCCTCAGAAGTGGCAACGTATCTGTAAATGACTTAAAGTAAAATCCCTGTACCCTTAGTACGAGTTTGTTACGTTGTCTTGATACGATCTCGGTTTACCTTTACGCCTGTTTTTCCATAGTAAAATTTTAATACCGAAACGGCCCGCTAGGAGCGCTGCGTGTAGATGTATGGGCCCAAACGTAAACGAGGAACGTTTTACTAAACGTAATAAACTCGTAATAGGGGAACTGTTCCACATGTAGGTTACAAATTTTCATTGGCAACAGTGACATTAGTGGCAAGTCTTTATCGATACAAATAAATAAAATTGAATTGTCTGTTTGTGATTTCAAAATAACAATTTTTTACTTAATGCATATGAAAGTATATACGATACCTATAACAAAAATGCAATTAATTTTCTTTTTTTTGGCTATCTGTCTGTCTGTTTGGCTGAGCTAATCTTCTAAACGGCTGGACCGATTTTGACGGGACTATCACTGAAAGATAGCTGAAGGTCTAAGGCGTAACATAGGCTTCTATAAATTTTTGATAAATCCATTAGCGCACGCCGTCGCGGAAGAGCGGGATGACATTTATGTTTAAATATGTATTCTTTTTTAATTTTTAAACGCGAGTGAAACCGCGGTGTTCAGCTAGTAAAAAATAAAACCTTATCCAACTGTAAACCGCTTCAATCCTTACTCAATTTTAACCGGTTTTCACGTTTATCAATTAAAAAACCATAAACAATTATCATTCCAGGGTTACAAAGGAATCACCTGCTTCATCGTAGAGCGTGACACCCCTGGCCTCTCCGTCGCGAAGCCAGAAAACAAACTTGGCATCAGGGCGTCTGGTACCTGCATGGTCCACTTCGATAACGTCAGGATACCTGAGGAGAATATCCTTGGAGAATATGGGAAAGGGTAAGTTACACATTAAGGGTCTGTTCACACAGACCGGCTCGGACAGCAACGGCGAGCTTTTTTCCTTTCACAGACCGGATCGTATACGCTTGGAAAAGACCGGAGCGAATCTGCCAACTCTTTTACCGATCGACGGCGAGCAAGATAGAGCAATCAGAGCCAGTCGGCTCCTCTTATTATTTCACACAAAGCGCGTTTAAGCATTCTTAACGACAAAAGAAGTGCACATGCAAAAATAAACCTTAATACTATTACTCAAAACTGTTTCCAACATGATAAAAATCTGCTCTCCTCTCCGAGTCGGTCTATGTGAACGGACCCTAATGGTCAATATTTCAATTTGAAAGAACTCGATTACTAGCCAAAACAATAAAAGGAAGGAATGATAATTTTAAAAGAATCCTAATGGAAGAATTTAATCATCTCAATCGGATAAACCTTTCAACGTCTTTTTTTTTATAATATGGAAGTAGCTAACGAGCATGCAGTCCACCTGATGGTAAGTGGACGCACATGGACATTTGTAATCAACCTCAGATAAGATCACAATCCTACCTGAGGTCGTCCACAGATGCGTTGCTACCCCTGCGTACTGAGAACGCCTCGGATAAGTATGTCTACCTAACCACACCCTTCCAACCAGAACACAGCAGTGCTTAACACTGCTGTTATAAGGCAGAAATAGGTGTAGCGATGGTGCCGCCACAGTCGAACCACAAAGGGCTCTTCCGTCTTAAAATTCAAGTTTATTTAGAATATAAAATCTGACATAGTAGTTCTTAGTTGCTTAGACAAAAAATAAAGTTGCTAATACAAGTAATGCTAAACCACCTATTTGTTCTCAGATACAAATACTCAGCGGGTTTCCTGAACGAAGGTCGTATTGGTATCGCGGCCCAGATGATCGGTCTATGCCAGGGATGCATGGACGCTACCATCCCTTATACCCTCGAGAGGAAACAGTTCGGCAAAAAGATTTACGATTTTCAGGTAAACCTTCTTCAAATTACCTGAAAATGCTCCACGAAAACAAAATATAAAAAACACTTTATTGGATTAAGATGCAATCCAATGTTAAGGATACCGCAGTGAGTGGTGCAATCTTTAAGAAATAATTAGTCATTTATTAATTAGTAATTGCTAACTACCTACCTAAAGTCTGTATATAGTATTGAGGTATATGTAGTACTTTAGTACATAACTATATCTCAATGGTATAGTTAAAATTTTTAAGTGCCTAATGAGGTAGAATTTTATGGGAGATTGCCAGTAGCTTAATTTCAAGCAGTCTTCCATATCTTGGGAAGATATGTTAAGCCGTTATTTTTATCATTCCTTGGATCATCATATCATTTATATCAGGGATTATATTCATCATATCAGTTATCATTGAATAGCGTTAAACCTTTAAATAACAAAAAGAGACCATAGAGGTTATTTTAAAAACATCCGATACGGATGTGTCTCACACTCATTGAAAGAATTTGGGCACCTAAAGGCGATGGTTACTGCATTTCATCGGACTAGCCTTTATTTTATTTACAAGACAACAAACGAACATGCCGTTGCCAATTCACCAGAGTGGTCACCGGCAATGGACATCTGTAATCAACTCCATATAGAAGAAAAGTTCTACCTCAAGCCGCTCACAGATGCATTGATATTGATAATCCAAGGTCTAAGATAGTTGCATAATATGAAAGTCAGCTGGCATTTACAATTACTGAAAAACAAGACCTGCTTCACCCAGAAATTGTTTTGGCGGTGGGGGATTATCAAATCTAACTTGTCCCTTTCAAAATCATCCCCCATCAGAGCTTTAAGAAAGAAAGAAAGTTTATTCGTGATAACTTAACATAATCGGTACAACAATAGTAGATTACGTTTATACACACTTATTCTATAATATTATATTATAAAAAATATATACAGTAGAAACTACACTAGATGTTAATTTACCACAAGAACTGTCATTATGTATATTTCACAACACTTAGTAAGTACCAAAATCATACGATGACTTCCAACATATTTTTCCAGGGCATCAGCTACCAGATCGCTCACCTCCAAACCCAGCTGGAAGCCGCTCGCTTGCTGGCCTACAACGCTGCTAGGCTGAAGGAAAATGGGCTCGAGTTCGTCAAAGAGGCTGCTATGGCTAAATACTTTGCATCAGGTATTGTAATTAATGTCTATAAAAAAAGACTATTGGCCTTGCCCTGAGTAAACAGGAAACTGTTCTCAGTTTTGTTGGGGTTGATGTGATTTTGAAAGGATGAAAAAAATTACTTAGATTGCCAAGATCTTTTACAAAAATATTTCAATGTACTGTGAATTTTTAGAAAAAACTTAAAACCTCACTGTGTTCCGTTTTGTAAGTGTTCTAGGACTTAACTCTGTAATTACACTACTTTGTAAAATGTTGACGAGTCTGATGGGTCTTTGGATAATCTCACAATTAATGCTTTTATAAGAAGTATATTGCTTCAAAAACTTATTAATATATATTTATCATATTAAAAAAATTGAATTGTCAATTACTTAAGGCACACTGTTTTAAAGGCATACACATACTTACAAACTTAATTTAAAAAATTGAAAAAATAAATGAGCCTGTTCTATTAGAAGAGCCTGGGAGCCATTGTTCAATAGAGGCCAATAGAAAATACTAAATAATATAGAAAATAGAATAGAAAATACACTAACAAAAAAGACATACATCCGAACACAGTACCTCCTCCTATTCAAAGTTGGTAAAAAATGAATTCAGTTATAAGAAAACATAATAGTGATAGTATTATTTTCTTTTAAGATTTAAATTACCGTTTCAATAATTCCTTTCACAGAAATCGCCCAAACCCTGACATCCAAATGCATAGACTTCATGGGCGGTGTTGGATTCACCCGTGACTTCCCACAGGAGAAATTCTTCCGTGATGCCAAGATCGGAACCATTTACGAAGGAACAAGCAACATGCAATTACAGACAATTGCCAAGCTTATCCAGAAGGAATATACTCAATAAATCACTATGACAACTTATTGAAAGTTGCCCAATTCATAATATATTTTTTATGAATCATTGCATTTCTGTATTACCTGTTAATTGTAAATAAAATTTTATGGACATAAACATGTTTGTTTCATTTATTGATTTAAATAACAATGAAATTATCTATGAACAATGTACATTTACTCTACAAACTATGAAACTAATGAAGTATTTCAATCAATATGTTGCCATCATGAAAGCATTTGTTTAATGTGTTTTTCTAATTGATCATCAATGTTTAGGGCTTAGGATCGTGCGGCAACTTAAAGCCAACCATTCTGGCTGTATCTTCCACTGACCGTTCACCTCTTCCTTTGAACTCTATATTAATTTCCTTGTATCTCCTCGAATGGTGAAGGTAATCATAGTACGTCTTAGCTTTGAAGTGCATCTCGTCAGCAGCTTTGCATAGTTGCTGGTCGGTGGTCTGATATTTCCTATACTGGCTGAAAATATACTGAACCATTTGGTTATCTGCCAGCTTCTTACTTGACCCCTGTTTACGTAACTCCGATAACAGCAGCCTTAACGTCACCAGTGGGGGTTTTGTAGTGATTGATGCCATGTTTCACCTTTGAACAAATCACAGATTTAGTTTTTCTACCATGAGCGCTGTTATAAACTCTTCAGTGTTTTTGTACAGAGGCTTTTCGTTTTTTATCCAAAAATCATTTGAAAGCAAGTCCAATTTATCTTTTTCAAACACATGCAATGAAGTGTCGTTGAAAATATCTTTAAATGTAAATGTATTTTCAAGAGTAACTTCAGTTGTATGAGGAAAGATTCTGTATATGTATGGAACTGTCTCGGCCAGTATCCTACTTGGTTGGTTTTCTATCAAAGACGTAAAGCTATTACATATGAGGAGACACTTTTCTAATTTCAAGCCCCAGTTGCACCAGAGAAAGTTGTTTGTTAGTTGTTTGGGGCAATGCGGAAGATAAACAAGTGTTGTATCTTGATCAGAAATTATATAACTTCCTTCCTGATTTTGCTCAATAATTTCAAGTCCGAATTTTTTTAACACCTCACATTCATTTATATAAAAAATTGGGTCGTGTACGAGAACTTTTTCGGGCTTCAAAATGTCTTTCAAACACAGTAACAGGCTTAACTGGTATTGAGATATGGTACACTCTCCAATGTGCCCGAGGCCAAAACAAACTATTTCTACTACGTTTCTCTGTTGTAAATTATTACTCACAGCTTTACCGACGTTAGACAAATATTCGGAAACCTTCAACTCTTCTACAGCAGACAATATCCTCCTAAAACAAAGAATACAACGAAACATAACCAAACAACATAACCACAACAAATCATTAATTGTTTTCATTAAGAATGGTGTTTACCGGTAGGATTTTTCTACGTCTATTTCAATGTCTTCCTTTACGAAATTATATTGTTGAGGTGGGAGTTTTGTAGATTTTTTCGAACTTCGTTTTGATGAAATTATTTGAAAACCATCGCTGTCGAATTTGGATTTTGACATTTTGTTTTGATATATGACATTAGGACGTTATTGACAACTGACAGCTGACAATGTACAGATGAACCAACTTTTCTGTGAAATGGCGAAAATAGGAACTAAGGCCGTCATGTTAATATGTCATTCGAATGTCAGTGTCTACCACTTTCAAATGCTCTATGTGTTTTATTGCGATATTTCGGAATTATAAAC